>JAMLFY010000007.1:36711235-36980635 GCA_030441495.1 Dalbergia oliveri
GGGATGACATTGTTGGGGAAGCAATGATGGAAAGTTGTCACCGCATTTTCACTTGGAAACATTTTCAGCAGTGCGTGAAAACACTATCTGAAAACGTTGAAATGGTCCCCCAAAACTCGCACTGGAACAAAAACTTGTGAAAGCGTAAGTGGATGCCTAACCCACTTAAAAACAGCGGATACCCACGTAAGACGAGGGAAACTGTTATGAAGGGAGTTGCTTGGGGTACTATTTTTTGTTGTCTTTTGTGAGAAACTAGTGTGTTTGTTTTGCTTCCTTTATTTATTTTCAGATGTACCCCAGAAATTAGAAAACCATCATCCAATTCAGAAGGAAGGAAGGAAGCAACTAGCTAGTATCCAAAGACTTGCAGAATTATAAAGAGCGAGCACATAACCACTACTTATACAGATCGCAATCGTAAAGCATTTTAGTTGATGTCGTATAGTAAACGTACTCTCATGCTTGGTCATGTAAACAGCAGCTGATGAAGTGGTTGCTCTGGATTCCGACATAAATCCTTTGGGACGACCCTGATTTTATGCTTCCTTCTATCTATTTATGATAAATCGCAACATTGGCGGTGGTCGAGGAGTAAAACAAGCATGTGTGCCAAACGAGAAATGTTATTATGACGCGTAGAATTGACGCACACGTACGGAGAAGGGAGATGCTTAGTATGCACTGCTATGTTGAGGGAATATGGTGGGCAGTGAGGATTAAAAAATAATAACAAAATTAATAAAAGAAATATTTGAAAAAAAAAATAGAAAACCGTGAACCGTTACAAACCCAATGAACAAACCCACTGAACTCTTCCACCCACTCACCAACCCCAAACTCTCTCAATCTTAATCACCTCCTCCTCATCCTTTTTCTTCTTCTTCCTCCCCAACCTAACCTCAGCTGCCGCCACACCACCTTTCTCGACCCACAGTCAACACAATTCTAGTATAACAAAATTCGAAAATGAAGTATACTTTTCTTTATTGGTAAATTAACAGTAAAGTATGCATTCAATAGTTCTAAAAGGAAAGAAGCTTTTAAGTTTTTAAGATAACTCGATGTAAAAGATTGTGGGAGTAGAATAAAATTTAGGATTGGGTGGAAGAATCATGATATGTTGTTAGATTGAATTTGATTTATTACCCACTTGTGTCATGCTCCCGTGTGCACTAGTTTTACAGCTTCAATGTTCATAGACAATCCCTGGCATGGAGAGTTTTGCATAAATTGCCACGTCAATTTGTGGTCTTCCGAAGATGGTCTTCTCTTTATTTTAATGTTATTTTGAATGCCTTCTATTTTATGTCCCAGAATTTAGATTTGTCATGCCACTTATCATGATTTTGCTATTTCTTCTGAATATGTACAGGTTATAAAAAGTATTAATAAGTGTGATGTAAACATTTGCAGCGAGTACTTTAGGAGCATAACTTTGATATTGAATTATTGCTCCACTCCTTCCGCTTCTCTCTTTTCTCTCTTGGATGTGTCTCTAGATTTATAGCTTTTGACACCAGTGAAATTGATTTTGTTTGTCATGCAACTTACAGGTGGTAAAGCTTTAATGTAACACTCCTATAAATCCATTGTCTATTCACCCTGAAGACTGAAGTAGCACAGTTGAAAACTTGCCCCGTTAAGATGCTGAGAAGACATCTGTCATTAAGATGAACTTCTGATTGATAGTCAATTAAGTATGGCATGTTGTAAATTATTTGCTTCATCTTGATAATCAAGTAGCCCAAGTTGGAATTTTGTTCATTTTGCTTCTCCATGCACGCTTGTTATATGCTTTATTTATTGCCCACCAGTAAAAGCATTGCGTATATTTATATGCTATGAACTACGACATTAGGAGGTATGGAATTTTATGCATTCATACACAAAGGAATGTGTCCGCAATTACCATAGAGAATATACAAAAAATTAAAACACAGGATCTGTATTATTTCAATTCTAAGCTCATCCATCTACGGGATGGATCCTTGTTAAGCAGAGCAGGGATAGTTGCAACCGGTTAGGGTCAAGCTCCAGTCAGGCACGTCCTTGCCCAACTCCATGATGAATGGTATCTTGCACTTTCAGCTGCAGTGGCCTGCAATCCATGGCGCCCTTTGACCAAAAACGGATCACCTTGAACTACACCTTCGTTTGCTTGCTGCTCCAATCTCTAGATTACTACTCCGAATGCAGCCAGAGTGAGTTAAGCCGAGGAATGACATCATAACTGCTTGAATTATTGGAAGATCACCTCAATTCATCCAATTCTTCAAAACCAAGGCATCCACCATATATACATCTTTCCAAGATTCTTGTGAGAGACTGCTTCAGCAATTAGTCTTCGAGCTTGACCTTCTACAGCAAGAGGCAGTGATGGTGCAGCTCCAACACCAACCACCACTCCTTGTAACCTTGCCTCAATATTACTAATGGCTCTCTGTGAAATCCATAGTAGAAATCATTATAACAACTTCAATTGCTCTATTACTTTGCAAACCATAACCAAAGACTTCATTATCTACTCTTAAAGAACTATAAAACAAGAAAAGCAACAATAGATTTGATATTTTTAAAATTTTCTTTTAATCTGAACTATTTCCAATTAAGTAATGTTCTACGATTCTATATTAAGATTATGTAATATAAAGAGAGTTCAAACTTGTTAACCTACTAATAGAAAAACTGACTACCAAACCTGTGCGTGTGGATTTTGAACTTCTACTCCACTGGACTTGTGAGATTTTGTCCATTCCACAAGAGGATCATGGATGAAAGTTTCAAGAACGCTCATTAGAGTTTCCCTGTGTGTCCTCAGTACAGAAAGTGTAATTTCGCAAACCCTCAAGAAGATACCCTCATATCCAGTGATGCCTAAGCCATCAATCATGTTCTGTATGTTCATCACAGAATCCACAAGAACCAAGATGCCAGCATCCATAAATATGAGCAACAAATATGATGAGTCAATCAAGTGTTTCAAAGTGTCATCAAGCATTATAACTTAACTAACTCATAAATATTGATGAGAAAAATTTCCATCTCAGTTCCAAAAATTTATTTATTGCCTGATCTGGAATAGCTTGGCAGATATAAGATATATGCTAATCATTGCCAAAAGTATCCGTGTCTCATCAGAGAAAAGAAAAGAGTATATGCTGGATTTGTAAATAAGAAAATTATGCACTTCTCTTACCTGGGTTAGCCTGAAAGGAACAAGCTCGGGCTTCTCCAACTGCAAACCTTTGTCAAATAAGCAACTAAAATCAACATGAACACAATCACCGCTGGTAGAATCAAAAGAATGTTTTCACCATGCCGGTCACCAAGCCCCACAATGTGCCCAACCATGGACCAAACTGCAGATGTGTGGGCATAAGTAACACGGGCCCTGAACCATGCAGCAGGCTCAGAAAATGTAGTCAAGAACCATTTGTGGAAAACGGGAGGAAACATTGGAAGGATCTTGTCCTTTAGCATTTCATCCTCTGGCATTTTACCTTGACATTGATCATAAATTCGTTTAATCTGAGGATTAGTTTTCTGCCTATCAAACTTTCCACAAGTTATATATATGTCTTGAAGAATTTGTCGGAGTCCACGGGTGTGGGGCACCCACTCTACCATACCACAGTCCTCAGTCAAAGGAATTACAGCAAAGGTTCGAATATAGAGCTTCCTTCGACGACTTTCAGGATATTTGGATAGCAATTGGTTAATCATCGCAGTAAACTCCATCATGCGGGCATCCTTGCGAAGATCATCCTTGGGTTTGCAAAGAAACGGGCGTTCAAGGCCATCGCTGCCTAGTAGAATGATCTGAAATACAATGGCATTTATTAAGAAAATGGTGCATACTACATGCGTGTGGAAACTGCAAAGATGCTACATAATTAATGTATTACAATAAGCAGCACATCAGTTTGGTCTAGTGAGTTACAATGCCTACTCAACTGAAATTATGTGCAGACCCAAAAAACAGCATTGGACCACACCATGCATGCAAACAAAATGAACTGCATACTCAAGAATCACACAGAAAAACAGATAATGAAGAAAACAGTTATTGCACCTTCTTAGGTCGCTGTAGAGATGAAAGAATTTCAGCCTCGTCAGCAATGCCTGATATAGTAGGAAGATCTGTGGCAGAAAAGATATCTGAGATAAGCGAATCACCCAGATCCCCATCATATGTTGGCAGATTAACGGTAAGAGATTGTTGAATTGGCATAATAATTCCCAGCGGCATCATCCTCTTTAGAGCACTAAATTCAGTTGAGAGATTAATTGTCCTTGCTCTTGACTGACCAGCGTGAAAGCATAACTTGATTAGATGGTCAATAAGACTAGCAAATTGAACAAACAAATTGTTCTCATTACTGCCTGGGCTGAAACTTTTACGTGCAGCTTGTATGATTTCAGCTGCTGCTTCCCGCCTTGAAGGAACAGTGGATTTTGAAACTGCAGCCATAATCCAAAGGCCCTGTTGTGGATATTGACGAAGAACAGAGGTAATGATAAGTTTGACCAGTCGGACAACTTCTTCATTCTGGTGGCAAATTCTTGAAACCAATTGAGGTAGCACTGTCAACCAATGGTAGGTTGGTAAATCCTTCAGACAGCCTCTCATAATGTTCATTACCTACCAAAGTAAAGAGAAGAAAGCAAGTAGTATAAATGCAAAAAGCAGTTCACAAGAAGAATTCCCAATTTACATGCAATGAAGACTGAGAAAATAGAAGACAGAAAAGTTCTCTACCTACCTTCACATGTATGCTCCTTAAATCCTTGTTTGATGACCCACTTCTCTGATACATGCTCCCAAAGTCAAACCACAGGGTTAATAACCTGGGAAGTGCCTGAAATAGATTCTTGTGCCCTCTGTGAAGTCCTTTTGCATAGAATAACAATACATCAGGAAGATAAGACCACCAACACCTCTCACCATTCAAGTTTGAAGAGCCAACAGAAGCAGCTGCTGAAGGAACTCGTCTAGGACCCAGTTCAAAATTCTCCTCCTGACGTTTCCTCGCATCACCAAGCACTTCATCACAATACTTAGCAATATAGAAGTATCCTTTCTCCCATTTCGGTTGCAGTTCCCTCACCCTAGTATAAAGACTTATTACATCTTCCTTCTGTTTCTGGCCAGTGTAATGAGCCCACCTTGAGTACAAAAGAAGAGTCTTTGCAATATCTCTGTTCTCATTTAGGGCTTGACTTCCACAAACAATAGGTGGCGGGTTAAGCGGTACAAGGGAAAGGCTAGTAATAGATGATATTGCAGCAGAGCCTAAAACCTCAACAGGCATGTTCAAAAGAGATTGTTGCAACACTGCAATGGCACCATCTGACCGCCGGGTGCTCCAAAGGAGTTTTGCTTTTTCCATGTGGACATTAGGAGCACCACAGGCCTGGGCTTCTAAAATTGCTCTGTTGGCTGTTTCATAATGACCTGCCAAGCGACATAGCTTTGAATATTGAAGCCAGCAATTGCCAACTTGAGCACCAAGACCACTTGCACCAAAAACCAGTCTCCTCAAAGCCAAGAGTGGCTCCCTAGCCCAAAGTGAAGACTGCGTAAATCTGAGTCGATTGTCCCAGTTATCCACCAATTTAGAGAAAGCTAAATCACCTAAACGAAATGATTTCTCTAAGAAAGAGTCATCACCTAGAAGAGAATGGAAGTCCTCCAGTTCCCGTAGAAAGTGAAGTTTTACAACAAATGGGTAGGCCCGCATGTAAGAATCCATGCCTGCAGCAGCTAGGGGAGCAATTAGTGACTGCTTAGATAAAGTGATTTTCTCTACAACTGAGAAGTGATCTCTCTTCATCATTGCCTGGAGAATCTTTGCGACATCCAAGTCAAATGAAGCATTACTTTCAGAGCTGCTGCAAACCAAACCTTCTTTTTCAGCTCCACTAAGGTATTCATCCATTAAATCCCACCTGCCAAGCCTCCAGGCAGCCTGCACACCTTGCATGCACCATGCTTTCTTGTACTGAGGAATCCTGGAAATCAAACCATCAACATGAGTGACCATGGCCTGAAGGTGGCACATGTTCAGTAAACAGTTAAGCACATCTGAATGCCTCTGAACTGAGGCCGGCTCCATCTGCAAAGCCTGTTCACAGGAAGTTAATACATCGGCCCAATTACCAGCCTTCTTGTTTATTAAGAGCTGATCTTGTAACCTCAAAGATTTACTTAAACACGACAAGCCAGATAGCCCGTCTGGCTCATCCAAACAGCTGTATATTTCCATAAGATGGGAAACGTCTTCGTCCACAAAGATGCCACTCCTCTCAGAAGCAGGGTTGAAAGCACCCGACTTTTCCCTCACATAAGACTCAAAGTACATCAAGGACCTTGCATAAGCTTGACACCTAAAGGAAGCCCTAGCAAGAGTCACCTTTGGAATTGCAGATAGAAGCTCTGAAACATATTTACACTGTACAAGGAGTTGGTCCTGATCTGTCAAGGAATTTGAACTTGGATCCTTTGACTTATGTTGCTTAGAAACTGATGAATGAGAGAGGGAAAGCGCCAGCTCTTGTTCAACATCATCCACCCATTGTCCAAGATTATCAAGAAGAGTAAACACGGCCTGAATACAAACTTCATTTTGACCGCCACTGTATCCATGAACGGTGGCACCACTGTTCTCTGAAGCAGCTGCATCAAGAACTGAAAGGATCTCTTCTGTTATACTGAGACGTGCCTCCTGTGTACCATGACAGACAGCATTAAGAACTAAGTAAGGAAGCAAGTATATTGCTGTTTGCATATCATGGCGCACAATACCTCGACAAGCATTAAAGATGCTTGCCCGAGATCCAGTAGCATGCAGAGTCAGTTTTCTTATCCAAAAGAATATCCATCTTCTAAATGACATAGATGGGCGGTAAATAGGGCCAGCAGCTGTTGAATCAGCCACTCTAGGAAGTTGAAACCTAGATGTTAAGCATGGGGCTATTATCTCTTTCACATAATTAGAGAATCGGTCCCATAATATCTGGCCCCTATTGTTCATCCCATTACTCCCATTAGGACTCTTAATATTGGATGTAAAACCATTAATATTATCTTCAGCCTTTTGTGCCTGTGGTGTAGAAGTTGATGCATTCTCATCCAGTGATGCCTCACAACCAGCAAATTTTAGCAGCTCCTGTATAGCCAATGCAGCAGAGTCTTGAATAACAGTATCAGGTGCTGATCTAAATGCACGAGCTAGGTGTTTGTGGATCAGCTCAAATATTAGGTCATCATCAGAGCATTGAATTTTGAAACGTTGACATGAAAAACCTTTTACTTTAGCAGGATCAACAGCACCAAGGGCTCCAAGACAATCAGCACAAACTAACTTCAACCGCTGCCCAACTGTAGTCCTTGACTCTTCCGCACATCCTCTTAACAATGATGTGATCAACGAACTCAAGACATCCAAGTCTGAACCAGATTCAGCAGTGATTAGAGCTGTAACATCTTTCCATCTCAAATTCAGAAGCTTGCGAAGCTCACATACTACCATGTACCTCACATTTAAGTTCTCATGATTTAAACCATCCACTACATCTCGCAGTTGATCCTTCAAATTTGATGATCCGCGTGCATCCTCAATTGCTTTGTTCACTTCCTTCAAAGCAGGTATGCTGGGCAATGGAGGGAACTCACATATATGCTGCTTTAGGACAAGATGGTTCTTGAAGACTAGCTCTTCTAAAATTTTAACCACTTTGTGCAAATGTATTGAAGGATTTTCTTTGTCTCTTTCCAAGAAAGGAAGAAGGGAGGCGAAAACTTGAGAAATTATATGCTTAATGCTGGATGGTGATACTTCAGCCAGTTGCTTTATGAAAAAATGCAGGACAGACAGACCCTCCTTTAGCAAGGATTCATTACCTATTGCATGCATGAGAAGCACCATCAGTTTTGGCACATAAGTATTCAGATGAGAACCCATCATTGTAATCAGCATCTCAATACGCTTCAATGCTTGTCTCCGAAGCACAAAATCATCAGCATGGAGCAATTTTCTGTCTATACTGTTAAGAAGGCCGACAAAATGATTCCTCAAAAACCCTGGAAGATCTTCCCTGCCAGTGAGAACTACAGCAATGCCTTTAATCATCTGAGGCACTCTTGCTAATCTGTAAGCAAATAGAAGAACTTGTAAAGGACAAGTAAAACTCATGTCCTCTTGATTAGCAATATTTTGTTTCCCATTATAACTACTAAATTATGAGCCCTTTTGTTTGCCTTTGATAGATTGCTATAGGAGTACAACAGAAGAAACACATGTATGGGATTAAATAGAGTAGTTTCTAGTAAATTGCAACATTGAAGAAAACCATTTCTTCTAGACAATGACAAAAGTAAATAAATACAAACAAGTAATTATATCAAGTATATAACCCTTAATATAGCAAAATCAGAGGCAACAGCAACAGTGTCCAATATGAATCCATATGAACTCAATATTAAAAATCCGGGTTTGAAAGTTTTCAATCATAATGTCATAGGGTACTACCAAGTTATAGAAATCCACTCAAATTACCTTCTATTTATCTCATCTGAATCACTGCCATCTGTAAAGCATATAAGTTCATCCAGAAGTGCTGGTAATGCAGCCGCAAATATTTCCTGCTTGTTAGAACCAGTTTGTGCATGGTAAAACTGCACTGCAGAAAGTAACTTTTGGTCATCTGGTTGATGAAGAACAAAAGCAAGCACTTTTGGCAGCCAGTTAACTATCAGTGGCACCATATCAGTGTTCAAACACTTGGCCAACTCATGCAAGGTGTTAACTCCTTGATTATTACCCTGCTGAGACACTACAAGCTTAGGGAGAACAAAAGGAACCATTTTCTTGACAAGTTCTTCAGCCTCAACACCAAAAACAGCTTCTGCAAACTCCTTCACTAAGACTGGACGGCTGGCAAGTCTCTTAGAGAGATAATCATACAGTTCAGTACGAATATGAACATCTTTTGAAAGAATTAGCTCGAGACCTCCTTTCAGATGGAAATAGCAAGATTTGTGTATTAACCTTGATGCATTCATTCTTACAGTCACATGCTTGCTATCAAGCTGATCAACCAACAATATAAGGCAACGCAAGAACAGTTCACTATCCATATTAACAGAAACCATTATTTCTGCCGTGCATTCCATTAGAGTCTCTAATATTTGGGGATTTTCAGCTACTGTCATCATGGCATGTTCAAATGTATCCAAGAATTTCTGTTCCTTACTTTTGTCAGCGTCTCCAGAAAAAATCAAGCTCAAAATATGATCATCTGCAAATGAACTAATCTGACTGCAAAATGCATCTCTCAATTCCTTGCTCCTGCTAATCAGAAGAAACTCTACACATTTTATCCACTCAAATCTTGTTTGGAGCAGAATATCAGCAGATCCATGTGCAAGGATCCGATGAATAACTCTCACGCAAGAAATTTGTACATCTTCTGATGACTCATCATATAGAAGTTCAAAAAATAAAGACTGAAGTTGAAGAAAATTACATTCCAAACTAACATCTGCATTTTCCCCATGCATACCAGATCGAATAATGGTTGGAGGATGCTGCTCATCGTGATTGCGAATAAAATTTCTGTCACATTTCAAGCAGCTGAAACCTTGCAGTAAACAATCTACTGTCCAACAAAGTTTTCCATTATTCACATTTAGGAATAAATTGCATTCGTTTGTATGTAGACCAGAGATGGCTCTTCTGCATCCATAAAGGCATGACAACAGGCCAAGAGATAGAGGAACAAATTTCTTTACCTTCTCATTATCTCTCTTTAAGTACCTGCATAGTAGATTGGGAAACAGTAAACTACCAGAAGATTTGTCTCTCCATCATTTTTTACAACAGACACAACTTTCTTCCATGCACATTTCCATGTGGACAAAATAAAATTTTCTTCAAGCAAAAAAAAAATGCTCCATATGTATTATGATATTTTTTGCAACATCATGACAAATATGTTTCCTTTAAAAACATATAAGATATCCTACAATATAGAAGTGACAGTTCAAAGGAAAATAAAATATTCAAGCAATACCATATTCTTTAAACTAGCTGAAGCAATTCAGACATTGACATCTCAAAAATGAGAAGCTTCAAGTTAGTCATATAGTCATACACCTATATTTAAAAAAACCAAATGACAAGCCCAACCAAACACGTTATATAAATAATGTATGTCTACTCAGTTACTTACTCCATCATTTTGATGATGGGAGATGATATATCAATACTAGACCACAAAACCATCACTGGCATAGAAATGGCTGCTTCAGTTCTTACTTCTTTGGCTTCATCACGCAGACCCAAATCTAAAAATTCAAAAACTGTTTTGCTGCTCAAGTTTGGGCCAAGCTTCGATAATACTTGAAGAGCAAGGCATTTCGTTTTCCATGGGCAATGATTATCAACAGCAATAAGCATATGAGTCCAGGGAAGTTTAAGCACTTCACAGATAAGGTCTGCACAGTAATGCTCATCTTGTAATGGGTTGATCTCTTTGAAAGAGGCACCTGAGAGGAAGACACATGTGATAAAAGCCATGAGCATGAAATAGCAGATACCTCAAACATGAAGTATAAGTGGGTCGAAGGATATATCCAGAAAAACCACCATATTTGGCTGCTTCTCATCATTCTGAAGTCCTAGAAGAATCTAACACCCAACTCTAACTCAGTACACCGAAGAAGAACAAGTGAGAATTGTACCAGAGACCTAGAATGCTACTAGCAACAATATATTAAGAAATTAAACAACATTTGAAAGGACTAGAGAACCATAATTGGTAAGATTAGCCATACAATATATCTTAACAAGAACTCCATGTGCAATATATTATTAGAAACAACAAGCTACACCATTTCCAAATCAATATGATATTTTGTACAAGACATGACATTAGGTGAGCAAGGCTAATAAGGACCACTAGCAGTTCTTATAACTTGTCATCAAACAAAATCAGAGGGAAGATATTGTATCCACTTGGAAAGAAGTAATATGTATATTAGATATAAGTAGTTAATTGACAGTATCAGTGAAGGTAAGATCCAAAGCTTACTTAGTGATAGCAATATGCCGTGAATTCCTTCCAGGTAGGTGGAGATATCTACAGTAATAGAATTTCCTTGTTTTGCCTATAATGACAGACAACTTAAGTTACTGCATGAAACAAATGGTATATCAGGAATTTGTAACTGTAGCCAACCTACCTGCTCAACAATCCAAGGAAGCCATGCAAGCATCTGCTGAATGATTTTGTGATACAGATTGGTCTCTGGATAAACAGAGATAGAAATGCATAGCATGCTAAGTGCAGATAAAGCAGTATTTGGTCTCAATGAACCAGGTCTGACAGCAGGAGCATTTAATGATTGGACAAATGAAAGAAGAGACAGATTCATATGGTTAGCATAATCTTCTACCCTTTGGCAAGTAAATATAAAGCTATATTTGCATTCCACCTCAACACTGGCATCTGAAACAGCAATTTCCTCATTTAATTTTTGTCGCTTGATTTTTAAATTATCAATATCCTGAATGGGCCTCTTTTGGCCAAGCATTGTGCTTTCAGTTGACTGATCTTTGGATGCTAACATGGTCGAAGTGTTATCATTTCCTTGGATTCCCCCAACAAGATGCGGACCAAGAGTAGATAGAGCTACTTGCAAGCACTCTATGAGAGGCAAGAATGGTTCTGGATGACAAAGTGCAGATATGAGAGATTCTGGCTGCCAGATATGAGAAGGGCAAACTCGAGCAATTCTAGCATAGGCACTGCATAGTGAAACCTGAAAAAAATAATACTATTACATCATGTTGAACAATTCACAGCCTCAAATGGATCAGACCTTCAGAAAAGGAAAAATAAAAATAAAAATCTCTGAATAGCTCCCTAGTTAACTAAGCTGTTCCAACTTCCAAGGAAATGCAAGTACCAATGTTAACCTTAAGTTCCTTGCTTTTGGTTCTCGACATCGATTGAAGGAATACACTGACTAAATCAGCAGCTGTTACTTTGACAACATCTTCTGGACAGCTAGAGTAGAGTGCATTGAGGCAGATACCCATCGACGAATCATAAGCCATGTTTCTGCAAATGAGCTTCATCTTAACGGAGGAAACAACATAAATGAAATTTCCATTTACTTTGTTTTGTGCACTTACAGAACATTTCAGAAAATGGTCATCTGAATTTAAATATTAATTGAAACTGGAAGCAGAATTCTATAAGAAAATTATTTCCTGGGAAGGCATCTAAAAGCCCAATCAAATGAAAAAAAAAAAAAAAAAAAAATTGTATATTCAAACCTGAAGACAGGAAGCCCTCCTTGTCCACATTCAAGATAGTACATATTGACAGGATTAAATTGTGATAAGGGATGATATCATAGTTTGTCACCGTTTCAATTATGTGTACTAAGTCAAAGCATGCCTTCAAAAAAACGAAAACATAAATCAAGATATAGTTCTAAGTAGAACTAGACAAAATATTTGAATTCCAAGTTTCATGAACCATTACGCACCATATGCAGATCAGCAGCATCGCCATAGCATAACAGAGAACAAGCAGCAGAGACAAACGATGCACTGATCAATCCTTCAACATAGAGCGTTCCTTCAGTGAGACATTTGCTAAGAAGCTTGAGAATCCAAGTAGCAAAAGGCTGCCATCTGGCCCGGCCACTGAGGTCAACCAATAAACCACAGCCATCAACAGGTTTGTGAGTTGCTGGTAGGTCTTCAATTCCGGAGAAGGAGTGGCAGAAACACTTGAGTGTGAGCCTACATGATCCATCGACACTGGCATGGCGAAGACAGAGGGAAGCCACGTGTAAAATATCTGTGAATGTGAAGAGTGAAGACAAACACAACACCTTAGTAACACTAGTAGTACAACACTAGCATTTGGAGTTAGATAGCAAAACAATCACAAAATCTTGAAACAATGTCAGTACTAAAATATTTCCCAGTATCATTCAAATATTACATAGTATGATAAGCATGACAAATGAGCATTGATAAGTGCAGATTTCGCAATATATGCAGAGCATCATGTAATTTTGCAGTATATGTGTGATGGTTGGTTAGTGGTTACCTTGAATGAGAGACATGGCGTCAAGGAAGAAGAGTCGGTATGCGTCTCGAGCGCCGGTGCGAAGGAGGGAGAGAAGGGAGCCGAGTGATTCGAAGAAGACTCCATGACGATATCTGAGACAAACAAAGAATGAATTGAATTGAATTGAATTGAATTGAGAGAGAGAGAGAGAGAGAGAGAGTGCACCGGAAGAGAGGGTCAGCGAAGAAAGGGAGAATGCGAGCGAGGATGGGGAGAACGGAAGAGGCGGAGCCGTGGTAGAAGACGCCGGGGAAGTATTTGGCGGTGTGAGAGATGAGCTTCACCACAGCGATGACTTCTCTCTCGTTCGCGGAAGAGGAACAAGGGGGGCCCAGGTATGCGTTCAGCAGATTCGGAAGCACGCTGCGGAACCTCACCTCCAAAACGTCGTCGTCTGAGGTTGAAGCAGAGCCCACGCCCAAGGCATTCGAAGTGGGAGTGGACGACGACGCCGCTATGCGTTCTCGGAGTTCGTGCACTAAGCTCGACAGCTTTGCCTTTGCCATCATATCACTATCACCCACTGCTTCGCTTCATTCCTTTCGTTTATTCAATCAAATCAATCTTCCCTCGCTCTTTCCCTCCCCTTTCTCATATTTATTCATTGCGAAAAACACGCTACAAGCAGCACTGAACTGGGGTCGGAAAGCTGTAAAACAAAAACTAAAATAAAATGCATCCATAAAAATTTTAAAAAATAATAATAATACGGATGTTAAAACTTCTTGTAGATACTTAGGCCCAACATGGCTTTAGTTAAGGCTAGGAGGCTCAATATTTCTTTTTGGGTCAATGAGGCCCAATATAGTCTTCAACTTATAGATTCTGTCCCCATTCAAACGGACTGGACCAAATTAACTACCGGATCCCGGGCCCGACTGCCCATCCATTGATATTGGGCTGGCCCTTTTTCCTCTTTGCTTGTTATAACTTGTGGGACTATTTAGTTTCGAACAAGACAAAGCACTTGGAGGCGTGGAACAAATGGCAAGGATATCTTGCCTCTTCAAAGTGCACCAGGGATCGACACGCGACCCATTCCCCATCCCCTCCACGCCGCGCGACCGAAAAAAACATGAAAAACAAGACAAATATATTAGTAAAAAAAATTGGTGGCTTTGATTTAGAAGTGTTGATAATATGTCCGACCGAAATTTATTAGGTTGGGTTTAGGTATTGAAAAATGGCCTAGTGTAAATTTTGAGCTGGTACAGGCTTTGGCACAACTCAGTCCAAAGTTAAAAAGTTTTTTAAAGATATAGTTTTATATAATAATTTGTAAAAAATTATAAGATTTTATAATTCAATTAATACATTTTGTGTAATATGATATCATTTTTATATTGAAATAATTTGTTTTAAAATATATATTATAAAATAACTCTTAAATTTTATTTCTTACTTATAATTTTATAATTTTACTATGTATAATGTAAAAATCATTATATATTATTTTAAATTCTGTTTATCTAGTTCAATTCTGATAATAATTTGTTAACTCAGACAATGACCCAAGCTAAAAATCGAGCTGGTTTGAGTTTTAATCCACCTCTGCCTAATCTGTCCTTTGTAACGCCCTACTTTGATTAATATTTTCAATTAAAAATTTGTTCAACTGAATTATTTTAATAATTATTTAATGTTCATATTAAAAGTGAAATTTACCAAATATAAATTACTTACGAAGTCGAAAAATCTAACTGTAACTACCATCCGGTTACCCCCCGCCACCCTTTTTTTTTCCTCTTTTTTTTTCTGTGTTTCGGGGGTTAAACTCTAAAGTGATTTCACATATGCTGTTCCTGTTTGATGATAAGTATGAGCCTTAAAAAAAACCATTGAGATAAAGCACCAAAGTGACTAAGCAACCATGTAATATTTATTTATTTATTTATTTATTATTGTTTTCACTTTTCTTTGATAACACCAATTTAAGAATGGGTTGCTGCTAATTACCCATACACACGCGCAGCAAATTCACTTCATCACAATCGATTCATTTGATCACCCCGAAACTCTAAACTCTCAATCAATCAACCAAATCGTAGCTCCCACAATCACAAGCAACGTCGTCGTTCATCACGTTAAGTTAGAAATTATGCATTTAAAAAACATTCCGTTGTCTTCAATAATATTTTTTTCGCATGTGCCAGGCAATTCTTTATATTTTTTTTTACATGTGAAATGATAAGAATATGCTAGAAAAGATTAGTGTACTTCCCATAAAGTTATGACAAGGTAGAAACTAGAAACTAGAGGATTCAATTTTGTCCTGTGTTACTAAGAACCGAGAATATCCAAGGAAAGTAATCATGTTCCCCCACCACAAATACTCTCCCTATCTCTGGTGTCTCATCAAGGATCCCACTGAAAGGCTCACAGATAAAACCTTAGCCATCCCACTAAAAAAATAAGAGACAGATAAGGAGGTTAGTGATACTAACAATTTTAACAAAACAGCATGAGAAAGGCGTGTGCCAAAGGAGACTGCATGTGCTTAGCTTTATCAACAACAACATGCTACCCTTACAATGTGATATCAAACTAATCTAAACAAGAAAAAGAGGAAATCACTTTACAGGATTCTACCCTGATAAAAACTAACACCTAATGTAGCAGATAATGGCATGGGGATCAGCTATTAATTACGTGCATTTCCCTCTACTCAACTAGTGATTGTGGACCAACTGGGTGGAAGACGCTCAGAAGTGGTAGGAATGCTTCTAATGCTAATATCGATCGGCTGCAGACGGTAATGAATGTCGAGCTCCCAGAAAATCTTATTAGAAGAAATCAAATGAATGTTCTGTGTTTCATTAATGAAAGTAGTAAATATATATACAATAAGAGGATGGAGGGAAACGTGGTTCCTAGCTAACTTCCTCAATAAGAAAAGTAACAAACTATTAACTAAGGTTACAGTAGCTAACTTTGATTACAACAACTATGGTTGTAACTAATTTCTAAAAGGTCTAATACCCCCTCAAGATGGAGGGAAGATTGTCTGGACTCCCATCTTGGATAGTAAATCATTAAACTTCAAATTAGGAAGAGCTTTGGTCAATATGTCTGCTAATTGATATTGGGTGGGGATGTGAACAAGTTTAAGCAATCCTTGTTGAACCTTTTTTCTAATAAAATGAAGGTCGATTTCTATGTGTTTCATTCTTTCGTGAAAGGATGGATTAGAAGCAATATGAATGGCTGATTGGCTGTCACAAAAAACCATGGAATTATTGATGTTGATGTTAAAGTCTCTGAGCAAGCTGGTTAACCATGTTATCTCACTGGTGATGCAAGCAAGGGATTTTGTATTCTGAGCTTTTAGCCACTGGAAGTTGTTTCTTTGACTTCTAACTGATTAAAGAATCACCAAGGAATACGCATTGACCAGTTACAGACCTTCTAGTGTCAGGACAAGTTCCCCAGTCGGCATCTGCATATCCTTTGATGGTTATTTGAGAATGAGATGAGAGGAGGATACCCTTTGCTGGAAATGACTTGAGATATTGAAGTAAATGATGGATAGCTTGCAAGTGTGTGGAATAGGGCTTGGACATATATTGACTGAGCTTGTTTCCTGCAAAATTGATGTTGGATGACTTATGGTTAAGTAAAGTAAGCGGCCAATGATTCTTATGTACTAGGAATTGTCTGGCAATGGTTCACTTTCATCAGGACTCAATTTTAAGTTGGGATCCATTCATAAGGAAGCTGGTTTAGCACCCAAAAAACCAGTGTCTTCAAGAAGTAAAATGGTATATTTTCTTTGAGAAAGAAAGATACCCTTGGAAGACCTTGCTATTTCCAACCCCATAAAGTATTTCAAACTGCCCAAATCTTTGAGTTTGAAAGCTTGTTGAAGCTGAGATTTTACTTGTTCTATTGTTGTTTGGGAAGGAGCAGCTATAATGATGTCATCAACATATACTAATAAGTAGAGGTCCTGAAGTTGTGGTTGTTGACAGAGTGAGTAGTCAGTCTTGGATTGTAGGAAGCCAAGTGAAAGAAGGGTTGATGGAAATTGCATGAACCATTGTCTAGATGCTTGCTTAAGTCCATTTGTTGAGCTTGCAACATAGATTTTCTCCTTTGATTTGGTAGCCAAGAGGTAGATCCATATACACCTCTTCAAAGAGGTCTCCATTGAGAAAAGCATTGTTGACATCAAGTTGAGCAAGATGCAAATGGTTTGAGGCTGCGAGAGAGAGCAGGACCACTTATTATTTTGGCAACAGGAGAGAAAATATCTATAAAGTCTATCCCGCTTGTCGTGTGTACCCTTTGGCAACCAATTTGCCCTTGTGTCTATTGATGGTACCATATGAGTTATATTTGATCTTATATACCTATCTGCATCCATTTTTGTGTTTGTCTTTAGGTAGTTTAACCACTATCCAGTGTTATTGTTCTCCATTACATCCAATTCTTCTTTCATAGCTTGTCTCCAAACTTCATGAAGGATACTTGATGATAGAATTGTGGTTCATAAGAGGAATCAACCCTAAAATAAAATTATGATAAGTTGGAGTAATGGAGCTGTAGGCGATAAAATTGGAAATTGCATACAGAGATTTTCCAAGAGAACCACAATGATATTCTGTTATGTAAGATAGTGGTTTTGAAATTCTGCTAGTTCTTCTTGGAGCTATTACTTCAACTTGCCGTTCTGGAACATTTGCAATTGCTTGCTACTGAAATGTATCATTATTTGAACCAAAATTTTCAGAAGTTTTTGGTATTGCTTTGGGTTCCAGGAGGTTTCATTGTCTTGTATTGTTTCAGGAGGTGTGAAGGCTCCATCATAGGATTCTGCATAGGCTCATCAACATTAAACCTTTGATTCTAAATTGGAAAATCAGCTGGAGGTTTAGGAACTACAGGATCTGGAATGGATCAATGATCTTGGCAATTGAGGGAATGGAATGAAAGGGATAGGTGACTTCATGGAAAACCACATCTCTTGAGATAAGGAATTGTCTTGTGATGAGATTGTATAGTTTGTATCATTTGTATCCTAGAGGATAACCAACAAAAACACAAGGGGATGCTCTAGGAGAAAATTTATTTCTCTTAGAGGGTAAAGTGGAAGCAAAAACAAGGCAACCAAAGTTCTTCATAGCAAGATAATCAGGTAATTTGTTGTATAGTAATTGGAATTGGGACTGATCATGTGGCAAATTTGGTGAGAGAGTTCTATTAATTAAAAAAGTGGCAGTGGAAAGACAATCACCCCAAAACATAGAGGAACTTTTGATTGAAAAAATAAGGATCTAGCTACATTTAAAAGATGCTGATGTTTTCTCTCTACTATAGAGTTTTGTTCAGGTTTTTCTACACAAGAGTATTGATGCATGGTTGATAAAAGAGCATTTATACTACTTATCTTGCTACCAAACCTTAGCTTTTTGCATGAGTTTTACTGAGTTATTGGTGCAATTAATAAGAATTTTGATTTACTCCTCATTGTGTGATTTAAATAGAATTATTGACTTCTGCATTGATTTTGGAATAAATTGTAATTACACCCTTTACGTTTGACTTGTCGCTTTGAGTATGGTTTTGTGTAGAGGAGCTTTGGATCAAGTGCAAAATGTCAAGAACAAGGTTGCTGATGTTCTAATGCTGTCCAACTTGACCTCCAGTTAATATTTTTGCAATATCAAGAGCTACAAATGTCCAATTGAGGTGATTTTGGTGGCGTTGGAAAGTTTATTCAAAGGGCTCCCATAGCTATTCCTAGTGCCGAGAATAGGTTCAAATGTTTAATGGGTCAAAATGACCAAATATGTGAAGATATCAGCGTTCAGTGCGCTGCTAACAGAACCCAAAATGGTTTTTATCAGGATAGTTCACTAGTGAGCGTGACAGCGTTCGTGCCTGACACAGAATAGCTCGTTAAATCAGTTTTGGGCCCACTTTTGTCCAATTTTAAAGAGCAGGATTTAAGGGATTGCTATAGACTTTAACCCTATCTTTTGACTCACTTTTAGGCTGTCACTTTAGTTGCTATTATTCTCTCTACATCTTTCTCTTCTTCTCTCTTCTCTTTCTAAGGGTTCCATTGATGAAGGTGTTTTGTCTTAGGGATTGTGGCAATGATTGTTGCTATTATTTTTAGATTCTCTTTTCTCTTCATTATTGTAATCCTCCAAAGATAGAGAAGTAGATTTTTTTACTAGTATAAGGGTTTCCAAATGGATTGGAATGATGTTTAAGACCCCTTAATTAAATGCATTGGTTTTCTTAATATTTGACAGTTTCTATTCCTTTAATTATTGTGGTGATTGCTATAATCTTTATTGGCATAACTAAATTAGCGATCGTCATTTATTAGCTATTTGTATTGATCAAATTCTAGAGGTCGATTGATCACTAGTAGAATTGCCTAATTTATTACCAATGGTTTTAATATTTGATCAATGATAATTAATTTCCAACCCGAGGAATACCTTGCACTAGTGTCTTCTCTATTGTTGCTATTATCTTTCAATTTAAATTAATTACTTTAATTCTCAAAACTCCCAAATCTTCCCAACAAAGTATTGACGCCTCATTGAGACGACCTAGGTTGTGCCCTTTACTATATTTTTGGTGCAATTTAACACTTAATAAATTTTAATTTATTTGTGAGTCGCGATAGCTCACATAAAATTTTGGCGTTGTTGGAAGACATTAAAACTTAGTTGTTTATTATTATTACTATTATTATTCCAGTTTTTATTTTATTTTTTATTTATTTATTTAATTACTGCTTTTATTTTCTGCCCAAACAAATGAAAACAAAAAAAAAATTGTTCCCTTATATGAGGCCTTCCCTGCCCATTGAAAATTTGATAGCTCCTGATTTTGAAATTGAGAAAACTTTGAGAAAAATCAAGGCAAAGCGTCAACAAGTGGAATCATCTAAGCATTCTAATCCTCCGTTTAGTGTTTCAGGAAATAGAGGTAATATGGGAGATCGAAATAGAACACTTATGGAGTTGCTCCTGACTTTACCCAGGCCCTTGGCCATTACTTACCCTAGGCTTGATAATGATTTTGAGCTTAAGGGGCATATGGTTCATGCTCTACCAAAGTTCCATGGGCGTTTGAAGAGACCCCCATCAACATTTGAAGAAGCTTCATATGGTATGTTCTGCATGAGACCCAATGGAGTAGAGGTGAATGATGTTAATGAGAGCATTCACCTTTTCCTTTGAGGGTGAGGAGAAAAGTGGTTCTTCAACCTTCCTGATGGGGTTGCAATACTGGACTGGAATGAAGAGGCTTTTCTTGGAGAGGTATTCTCCCTTAGAGTGGCTTCTATCAGAAAGAGATCTCAGAATCCGCTAGTCAGATGAAACTCTCCATGAGTACTTGGGAGCGTTTCAAGCTCCTATGCCAGCGTTCCAACCATTAAATTCCAAAGCAACTCCTCCTCCAATACTTTTATGAAGGTCTTATACCCTGAGAGGTGCATAGTTGATGCTGAAGTGAATGGGCGCTTTGGATAAGACATTGAAAGAAGCTTGCTTTGATTAAGAATATGACTCAATTTTCAGCATTTGGTTCCAGGGCAGCCACAACTACTAGAAGCCATCATGGAGTGAGCCAGCAGAGAATCCATTATTGACCCAAGGCTTTAGAGCTTTGGCCTTATGAAGTAATTGATGGTGAGCCAGGAAGCAACTCTAGTGGTCCCTATGGTCTATGGCATTTGCACCTCCACTGAACATCACACAGACATGTGCCCAGCTTGGAAGATGAATCAACCACTGGGTAGCAACAACAAGCCCATTCTAGGGTCAACCTCATAATCAAAGGTCAGTTCTATTTAGGAACACATATAACTCCAGCTGGAAGAATCACCCCAATTTGAAGTGGGAAATAACTCTCAACAAGAGGAGCAACCTTCTCAGGAAAGTATCTAGCACCTCATCAGGCAGCCGCCTCCTGCATCTCCATCTTCAGATCCTACTATGACTGAGATGATGATGGAGCAAATACAGGAAATTAGGAAGGAAAATACCCAGCTGAGAGGAGGCGACTCAAATGAAGTAAAATCAGAGTCAGGAAACCCTAGCCTCCCAATTGCCTTCCTAGACTATGCCAAATCCAAGGAGAAATGTCTGTGCTATTACTCTAGGTTGGAAAAAATTCTAGAAGTGACTAGGCTTATACAGGAAAAGAACCAGCTGAAGATGAGCCTGAAGAACATTTTGGTGAGCGCGTCGCGCAAACATGCTGAGCTCTATAGAACCATCAGTTGAAGGATTGGTGCCAAAGCACCCATTGGTGAGCACCGCAGTGCTCAGAGAAGCAATGAAGACCATGACTTCACTCCTCCATTGTCTTTCCCTCAGAGAATCTATCCCAAGAAAGCACTACATTATAATTTGATCAAAAAACTTGGAAAACCTTCAAGAAAGTGCAAGTGAACATACCTCTATTGGATGCAATAAAGCAAATTCCCAAATATGCTAAATTCTTGAAAGATCTGTGCACCAGAGGAGGAAGATCAAAGGCAGTGGAGAGGACAAAGTGACTATGGGGGTGAATGCTTCCTCCATTATCAAGCTGGACAATCTACCACCCAAGTGCAAAATTCCTGCTCCGTCCTTTTAATTTCCTGCCAACCTATCGAATTTTGAATTTCCTGTTAATTCCATTTGCTTTTTACATTTCTTGTCATTTGTAAATTTGTGTCAAATTAGTTTGTTTCTCTTTTTTGCATAATTCATACATAGGTGATTTCTAAATTGTATAGTTTGTATGTGACTTTCTTGTTTAAACTCTTTCAAAGTTAGAATTCAATCTTTCTTGCATTTGCATTTCATGCATTGCCGAACAAAATCAATGTTCATATATTTACTCATTCCTTATGAAGACAATATGAAAAGCTTAGGTCTTTCATATTCTCTTATAAGAAATGATTAAAGAAGGGCAACTTGAACACCAACTTATCCTATAAAACGAAAAAAAATTATTATTATCAGCCCATTTTATTTCATTTTTGGTCGTTGTTGTTGTTTCTTTGTTGTAAAAAATAAAGAAAAAGCCCATTTCATTTTTTTGTTTTAAAAAAAATTTAAGCCCATTTTTGTTGTAAAAATAAAACTATACAAATAAGCCTATTTCATTTTGATTTGAAACCCAAAAAAAAAAGTCAACCTTGTTCATTTAATTTTATTTTTCTTTCTTTATTTTTTGAGTTAAACAAAACCAAAAAAAAAGCAAAAAGGGAAAAAGACAAAGAAACACATGTGAAGCGCCTGCAATTAAATCATGTCGAAGAAGGAAAGTCAACAAAAGAAGTATCGAATGGAAAAAATGAGAGGAGGATCCCATAAGATCAACAATCTTTTGAAAAAAAAAATTCAATCAGATCACATGTCACCATATCTAGAAAATAAGCTCAATCATAAAAAATGGTTGCTACCAGATCTAACAAATTGATTCATGATGATGTATAAATGGGATCTGGGGCTTGACAATAGGCAAAAAATTTTCATCACCATTTTTTTTTCTAAAAACACTATCTGCATTAGACACAAAAAGAATCACAAAGAGTCGAGGTAAACCTTTGTAAATTGTTGATTCATTTTCTTCCACAAGTGTCTATTTTCCATTGTCAAGTAAAATCATATTCCCAGGAACCAACACCCCTATTACCAGATAAAATAGACCAACAATAGATACAACATCCACAAAAATCATAGCCAAATACAAATAATCCATCATCATCAACAGTTTATAACAACAAAGTCTCAACCCCCAAATCAGAGCGAACATAGTTCTCAATTTAAAAAAAAAAAAAAAAAAAAAAAAAAACTAAAGAAAAAGGTTGCCCGTGACGCCAAGAATGCTCCACCGCTCCCTATCCATGGCTACTTCCACCACCATCATCATCCTTTCACTGCGAAGGACCATCTTTCTCTTCCTCACTAAACAACCACGAGGTCCCCACCATCCCTCACTGCCATACGCAAGCCTATGGCCGCCTACAAGAGCAGGTAAAACACCGTAAGTGCACAGACGTTTAAGTAATATAATTGTGAGTGAAAGAGTATCGTATCCATAGGATTGGATAGAGTATGCTAGCGATCAACTAAACTACCGTGGTCAGGCTTATGTCTAGGTCAATTAACCATGTCTCATTCATCTAAAACACTAAGTGTCCTTGTGAATTAGTGTGAAATCAACTCATTGAGAACTAACATTAAGCATATACTATGCAAGGCCAATGGGTATGTTTCCATCCCATTGACTAATCCTCACACCCAAGCCAATTAAGTGTAAAAGAATATGCATTACCCATAACTAAGGTCCAACATCCCTATTCCTATGTCTAGTTCAGGGAATACCCCAAATCATCTTAAATGGTGGCCAAACATATAAGAGCATTAAGATAAGAAATGGGTAACCAAACCGACATCATTAACATTTAAACAAGTAAATCTATAAACATCCAAGATCCATAGAGGGTCCAAAGGATCCTCTAGCTACAAAATTAGCTATCCATAACAATAAACAAAACAATTACTAGTTCAAGAAGAATAATGAACATTAAAGACAAAAAGAGAAAGGAAAAGATGAACAAAATGAAGCTTCAATCCTCCTCCAAGCCTTTGGTCTTCAATTTCCAAGATAGGTCTCTCTCTAGTGTCAGCTTTAGCCAATACCCAGGTTGGTCTCTATGGAAATATGCTAAAAAAGGTCAAAAAAACGAACTACATTTTTGACCTAAGACCGGTTTAAATATTACTAAAATGGGTCTGGGCCTAGTCGAGTTATAACCCCAAAACATCAGGTCAACCCGACTTGAAAAATGATCAAATGCTCAGCGCCCAGGAGGTTGCAACCAAACAATTTCAGGTCGCGACTCACCAGCAAAAACTTCATTTTCTTCATTCCTTGCTTCCTTCCTCTTGGCTTCCAATTATATTCTCTTCAAGCTCCAAAAGCTACAATTTCCACTATCAAAAATCATCAAATGAGAATTTAATTTGGCATTTGCAATTCACTTCAATAATCATGATTTATGACATTGAATTTTCAACAAAAGTTCCAAGACAAAAGTAAGTCAATTCTTCTTATTTTAAAGTATTTTGCTTAGAAAAACTAAGGATAAAGTATGCAATTTAAGCTATATTAGAGGCTAGATAACTCCATAAACTTGGAGTTATCAAAGCGTTGCCCTTTGATCATCACCGCGGCCTCGCATACTCCCTGCACCAGACATCGCTCCTTCTCCCTCTCTACACGCCGCCTCCCTCCTGCCCCAGCGGCCCATAGCCCCACAGCACTGCGACTCCTCATTTCAGATCGACCTTCCAGCCTACAGATCACGAACCTCCATAGCCACCACTTCCAAATTTCACCCTCCTCACCAAAAAATACCGATCCAACCACCATGCTTAGCCTAGACCCACGGATCCCTCCACCTTGCCAACCTCCACTCGCGGCCTCCATCTTGCCTCCGCGAACTGCGACCTCCGCTTGCGCCTCCTATCGCGATTCTCAACCGCCGCTTGCGTGGCCTCCGCCTGGCCTTAATCGCGAGCCTTTACCCTCACCAACCAGCCACCATGACCACCGCCTCCTTCCTTCTTCCGTCGCGGCCGCTCGACCCGTCTTTCCCTTCCCCTCTCTTCTTTGCTTCTCTCTCTTTGCTTCTCTCTAATTCCTTCTCTCTCATATTCTCCTTCCCTTAGTGTATTTCTCTCATTTTAGTGTGTGTGAGAATATGTTATCAGTGGAGTGTGCGAGCGCGTGTGTGTGGGGACAAATGGGTAGTGTTAGGTTAATTAGAAATTAAATTAATGAAATTAGGGATAAAACAAATAAGGAGTTTTAGATTTATTTTATTTTGAGTTAGTGTTATTTTATTTTTGTTGAAATAAATTTTTATTTATTTGTTGAGATTTGGGTTTGTTTGCTTAGTTAGTGTTTATTTTTAACTTTTCTTCGTTTGTTTAGGTTAGGCTTGGATCTAAAATAAAAAGGGGTCAATTTGAATTTAAAAAAAATAAGAGTTTGTGATTTTTTTAGCAATAATTTTAAGTGATTTGAGTGAGATTAAATAAATTGATTTATGTAGTGATTTAATTATTTATTTAATGTTTAGTATTTTTGTACAAAAAGTCCTAAAAAAATTTGATGAAAAGAAAATAGTAGGTAGGGCCTTTGATTTGCTTTTAGTTTGTAATTATTCTATTTGTTTGTGTTCTTACTTAAATTAATTATTTGTCTTTGAATTAATTTTTTTTATTATTGAAATCAATGCTTATTAAAAAATGTTTTCTTTCCAGTAAATAATGAAAAAATCTTTTTGAAATTTTTAGTCAATGCAATGATCAATAATGATGATTAAGTAACAAATGTTATCTTCATCGTTATTCAAATCATAAGGGTTCATTAAGTGACCTAGTGCTAACTTGAATTCTTGCACAAATAAATTTTCATAATTTGACAATCAAAATTTCTGTTTTGTTAAAATTAAAATAAATTAACAGATTCTTTTTTATTTATTTTCTTCAGTTTTAATTAAAATCCGCCAACACATAATTATTTTCTACAGAACTACGTGACTTTGAATTTTCCATTGCACCAGGAGATATGTAGGAGCAGGAACCCCTGTCAAGTCAAAATTAAATTTTCATAATTTTTGTCTTACTTGTAAATAATTTTTTTATGAGACATTTTATTTAACTTAAATTTTCATTTATTTGGGGAATATTTCATTTCAAATAAAAATGTTAATTTAACCGTGACGGTTTATTAACTTGGTATTTTGGACATTGAGTTGTGACAGCTTATATTTCAAAAAAAATTTTAAGAAAGTTTTTTTACTTTTCTTTGTAATTTTCTTGTAAATAAAAATAATAAAATAAATATTTTTAAAATGTTATTAATAATTTACACAAATCAATTAAAGGCACTGTTTAAGGACGGATATATTGGGGGTGCTACGAGATTAAGTTCCTACCCTTCCCTAAGCATAATCGACTCCGAACTCATATTGATTTTTCAACGACCATTTTCTAAAAAAAAAAGGATTTTTCCATATTTTTCCAATTTTTAAAACTTGTGGCGACTCCAATTTTCAATAACATTTTTTCGCCATTTGCGTGATTCCGTTGTGACAATTCATATCATAATTCATAAACACCTTACTAAGATCATTAGCTGAATTTTTTTAGTATAATTTATGGATAATTTATTCTAATCGTTTAAATTATTTTACAATCAAAAGATACTATTTATAATTGGATATCTAATAATTTCAAATGTCCGCACTACAGTGCTGGTTGAATACTAGTTTATAACATAATAACTATATACTATGCATGGTAGTGAGTATGTTAGATAAAATCTAATTTTAAAAGTGAACAAATATATTGTAATACACATCAGACATACAAGTAATTTTGATAATATATTTTTACATCTAATTTTAAGTTGTTTTAACAATATGTAAAATGCTAAACTCATTAAATAAAATGATAAAATACTATCGGATAATAGTAATTTTTTTAATTGATAGTGAAAATTAATTTTTTTTTCAAAATTATTATCAAGAATAATTATATTAAATTCAAAATTTATTAATACTATTATAATTCAGTTGCTTTATATATAGAATGTATAACCTTATACTAATAAAGTTAAACTAATTATCATTTAATAAAAATTATATAAAATTATTGTGATCACTTTTTCAAAAAATAAAATATTCAAAAGGAAGCTAGTACTATCAAAAGACTTGCAGAGCAGAACCAAAAGGACGGAGCACATAACCACTACTTATTTAAAGAGTTTAGTATTTTACATATTATTAAAACACCTTAAAATTAGGTGTAAAAATATATTATCAAAATTGTGATAAATTTTTCATAAAATAAAAAATTTAGAAGGAAGCTCGTACTATCAAAAGACTTCCAAAGCAGAATTGTAAAGAGGGAGCATAACATAACTACTACTTATATAATGAGTTTAGTATTTTACATAGTTAAAACACCTTAAAATTAGATGTGAAAATATATTATCAAAAGTACTTGGGCATGACTGATGCATATTACAATATATTTGTTCACTTTTAAAATTAGGTTTTAATATACTTACAACTATATATATATATATGCAACCATAAAGTTTTATTAATTAATGATGTCATAGTAAACGTATCCTCATACTTGGCATGTCAATAGAAGATAAGGTGGTTGCACTGGATTTCAACATAAGTATTTTGGGATGACCCTGATCTTATCCTTCCTTCTATTTATTTATGACTGAAAAAAAAAAAAGAAGAAAAAGCACGCTTGTATATCATAAAACACCTCAACGTTTTTATTTATCAAACTGAGTCTATACTTTCCATAAGCTAAATCATTACCAAACTCATCCTTAATACTGCACTACAACTACTTTCTCACAATGAGATACTAGTTACAGAGTATTGTTATTCCAATAGCTAAAAGTGGGTGTCCAATTTACACTTACTCTATCACCATTAGATGTGATAGATGGATGGAAAAAGTGGAGGTCACCATCACATCTAACGGTGACGAAGATAGTATTGTGGGTGTTGAAATAACATTTTTGTTAGTGCTATGTCCAACGAGTAATACAAAGCATTCCTAAAGATTACGAAAAACATAATTATACCAATACCACTAAGTGCAGCAACAAAATACAAGATCCATTTGGGAAGAAGCCGTAGATCAAAGAGCACCAGATGTTGTAGAAAAGGTAATCATGAGTCCAATAGAGATAAAAAGCAACCAAGAACCACGAGACCCTTATTTGTCGACAATGACATATCTAACTCCTTTTTGCTTCAATATTGAAAAGATTATAGCTGAAACAAAGAAGAGCATAGACACTGCGCACATGAGTATTCCAACTGCAATTGAGAGAAGAAATATGATGTACCATGTGTTCTGGTTGAAAAAGGAGTTTCTCCTTGAATATTATTAGTACGAATAGTGAGGGCTCCTGTTATCCCTAAGGTCACGATAAGAGTTGCCGTAACTAGGAAAGTATTTGCCGCTTCATTTAGTTCAGATGTAGCTTTTCAGATAACTCTTTGTGTTCTCTAAGAAACAATTCTTGTGGAGCCCATCCTTCTTTATTTCGCATGGTTTTGAATGTAGATGGAACTGTCCTCTCAACTACCTATAAATAGTTCAAAAATAACATGGACGTTAAATTAGATGAGAGGGTATAATTAACAATATGATGAGTAAGGTAGTTAACTGAATATCAATGATGCTAATAATGTAGGTAGATGCACCTCAAACCACCGCTCCTCATTACGGATTAGAATGTGATTTGTTGGTAATATCGATCTCCCCAATTCAACAGGCAACTTTCCAGCTAAGTGAAGAACATTGTTTCCCTCACAATCAACCCCTTGCATAATAGCATTCTTGTATGCACCCTTCCTCAATATTAGTTGATACACACTTGCTTGGCGATATAAAATAGCAATGTGAAGTAAGCTTTGCCCATCAGAATTCATTTTCATAAACAAATTTGGATTGCCCTTTAATATAAAATCCAAAATCATAATGTTTCCGTTTTTGCTGCATCAAACATTGCTTTTGAAGTTCTTTCAAGTCAAGACACTCTTCCTCTTCTTCCATATTCTTAAACAACAAACGTAGAATATCTCGGAACCAAGAGCATCCTTGTCAAAGGCTAACATTGAGTGTAATTAATTAATTAATCAGTTAAAATTTTGGCATATATAATGTAATAATGTGTGATTGAAAGACTGTGTTTATATATATATATATATTGGAAAGAAATCTCTAGCTAATGCGCAATATGTAGAAATAAGAAAAACAAAGTGTAAATCCAGAGGACTAACATAATTGAGCAAGCACTTCCAATGAGCGCCTTTCGTTTTCTATACTGGCAAGTTTTGGATATGTTTTCAACAACTCAAATGCCAGCTTCCCCCAAAACCCAAAAAAGAGTTGAAATCAACAAGAATAGGAGAATAAAAAAAACTATTGAAATACTATATATATAATATATATATATATATATATATATATATATATATATATATATATATATATATTACACATAGACACATATGCTTAGTTAATTAAGCTTACTGTAAGTGCCATATGAAAGTGCCAAGAAAAACAGCTTGACAATGTCTTGGAAGGATATATTCATGCACATATCCTGTTGAGTACTTTTAAATAAAAATTTCGCCATATGAGGCTGGCCAAATGAGAATGCCAATTGAATTGGCAACATGCCTTTGAGGCCTCTAATCCATGCCAACCCTGTATTCTTGTTACGAAGAATTGTAGCAATTTTCACATTTCCTGAGATGGCAGCCATGCAAAAGGCAGTGTTCCCATCTGCGTGAGAATTTCCATATCCTGCATGCTTATACGTTCCACTAACTTTTCAACAAAGCTGGTTTGTTCTAGCTCACAGCAATGTGAAGAGCTGTGTCTCCATCCTCAGTCAAGGGAGTACAAACCCAGTTAGGACGAGTACTATCATACGATGAAGCCTTAACCCAATCCCCTGAGGAGACAGCCCTGCAAATATGTCTTTTATATGCTCCTGGACATTAATTTCATGTGATTTTTATATTCAGATATTTAACACAAATCATGATTAGGTATAACAATGGATTTTGTTAAAATACAATCTTTAATAAAAAGTCATAGAAAATGTAAGATATACATCAAGTTTTATGCCCATATAAACGAATCCTTCTTATATTATAACCAAAATAACATTGCGTCAATAGGTTAGTGCACATTCAAATAAGATATAAATTCTGACCTTATTTTATAACTGGAGAGTTCTAAACAATTAACAACATTATTGTTTGTAGATTGAAATTGCTAAAAAAATATTAACCATATTTGATTATTATTAAAAGATTTAAGACATGCACAAATTATATTTGTATGTATTTGACATGATAGTTTTATTTTATCTGCATGAATTCTGTTGACTAATTAAATTTGTCCAAAAAGATTTCTCAAATATAAGATTATCAAAGAACAAAATGTTTAGACACAAAAAGGCAAAGGAAAACTAGCTGTCTGGTCCCAAAAAATGGTCCCCAAAACTCGCACTGTCCATTATAAGGCGAGGGGTACTGTTATGTAAGGGAGTTGCTTGGGGAAGGAAAAAAAAAGAAAAAAAGACTTCAAAAAGTAACTGTGAGTAAAGTTGTGGGTACTGTTTTTTTTTTTTTTTGTAAAAATGTTGCTGCAATGCTTATTTTTGCTTAAAATATTTATTTTATTATTATTAGATATGATAATAATTTTAATTTTTTCATTCATTAATTACATTTAATAATAATAAAATAAATATATCATCATATCTAATAATAATAAAATAAATATTCTAATTAAATATTTATTTTTTAATATTAAAATAACAATACTTTTTCTTTTGCGAGAAACTTAGTCTATGTGTTTGTTTTGCTTCTTTTATTTTTCAGATGTACCCAAAAAACCCTCTGCAATAGGACGGAAAGGAGACACGTCAACAGTCAACAACCAACTCAGAAGGAAGGAAGCTAGTACTATCAAAAGACATGCATAGCAGAATCATAAAGAGCCAGCACATATATATATATATATATATATATATATATATATATATATATATATGATGTCATATACTAAGCGTACTCTGATACTGCGGCATGTCAACAGCAACTGATAAGGTGGTTGCACTGGATTCCAGCATAAATATTTTGGGAGGACCTTGATGTTATGCTTCCTTCTGTCTATCTATGATAGATCCCAAAATTGCTGGTCAAGGAGTGAAACATGCTGATATACCAAAAGAAGGGGAAAAAAAAGCATTTTATGTATGGACAATGCTCACGTATAGTCTAGTCAGTTGCAATCAGGGGATGATAGCATGATGAAAAGCATATCAGTGGGTTCACACTTTCACCTCGCTTCCCCTCTCTTCTTTTTATTTTCTTTCCCCCAAATTGTCTCCATTCACACCCTTTCTCTTCCCAAAATACCCCGCCCACATCTCCTCCAACAAGAGATTCTTTTGTCCTCTCAGGAAATTCTCTCTCTTCCTCCCTGCTATTCCCTTCAGTAATATTATGCCACATAGAATTGTGGGCCATATAGCTTTTTCATCAAAAATATATTTTATTCTAATTCTAATAATGGGCAACTTGCAATATTGCTGATATATTTTAACCCAATGCACAAAATGATGTGAAGCGAAGTTACGTTCCATTCTCTATAACTTTTTCTCTTACCTCAAATCGTATGTCTTGTTTACGTTTTTACTTCCTTCGACTCCATAGTTTTACAGCAACATAGAAATGAACGAGAACAAGTAGCAGCAATTTTTCTACTGAAAAAAATTATTTATACAGATATGAAATATTATTCTAACTTATATCTCATTTATTATTTGGATGATGTGTACTTGAATGAGATTTACACCCTATCCAACAATAAATAAAACGTGAGTTGATATAGTGCTAATATATTGTGAGGACAAATAACATAACTCTTTTCTACTCATCTAAAAGCAATGATCCCTTTTACGGTTTTATTCAGGTATGTTTATGTTTATTTTATAAAAATTAAATTTGATTTTAAAAAAAGGTATTATGAAATATATATAAAAATCTATTGATAGTGGAAAATCTATTGTTTAAATTTTTAAAAATAAAATATTGAATTATTTTAATAAAAGTAAAATAAAATTCAAGAAATAAAAATTCAAATTATTATATATTGACTAAAATTAAAGAGATAACAAAAACACGATACATAAGTCGTAAAATAACTGAAAGAATGGCATAGAAAAGCACGAAAAATGATATAACGAAATCAAACAAACTGGTAGTATGTTTGGATTTTGAGAGCTTCAGAATTGATTCTGCAGGACTAAAATTGACTTTGGTAAATTTTAACGTAGTTTAGTTCCTGCATCTTCGAATGGAAAAAGTAAAAAAAATTTACTTTCTATTAAAATGACTTATAAATAAATTATTAAATATAAATCACTTCATACTTTTTAACATTAATGGTAAAATATTCATCATGTTTATTGTATAATTTAAATAAGTTTTTTATCCCCATAAATATCGATCATTTTAACTTTGATTTTAATCAATCTATTTTTTTTTCACTTTTAGTCTCTTTTTTCTAATAATATATTTTTAGTCCCTGTATTCTAAATGAATGGTTGGTGCCAAGAAAAAGATAAAATAGATAAATCACTTACTAAAATCATTCCTATAAATACTAAATCATAAATATACATTTTAATTTTAATTAATTTTAACTGTCGGATCTATTAAGAAAGGGTGGAGTTATCATCAGCATGGTGACAAACTTATAACAGCAAACCTCCACTCACCCAATAAGTGCGCATATATATATATCGGGCACAAAGCACAAGCAAAGAAGGAATCAAACACAGTTGGTACGACTTAATAATACAAATTAATAAAAGAGACTAAAAATATAATATTAAAAAAGATAGACTAAAGTATAATAAAAAATTTAGAAAGACTAAAACTAAAACAATATATATTTATAGGGATCCAAAACATATTTTATTATATGAGACGTATTTATTAAATGAGAAAAGTTGTATGAGGCACAAATAATTGAATAAAATATGTTTGAAATTAAATGTACCTGGTCTAACTTTATTGTGTCCGTGGGTTAAAATGGCTAACACCGTTGCTGCTTCATTATTATTGAAGAGAATAATAGTGTGGAGGAAGTGGGAGCACAGAAGAATCTCTCCCAACGTGGGGACACCTCATCATCATTGTGTCGGTGGAGAACACGCTGAAGCTCCTCGGCCAGTCGGAGGGAGCTTCCTTCGACAACATACTGCATGCGTGCAAAGAATTCATTCCATCCACACTTCTTGCAAGGACAACAGTGAGAAATGGAGTGGTGGCCGGCGGAGATGGCGGTGGGCCATTGTGAGCTCCGGTCACGGACTCACAGTGATGGGAGAGATGAACGGAGAAAGCATGCAAAGGGTGGCTGGTACAAGAAAAAGGATAAAATAGAGAAGTCACATACCAAAATCATTCTTATAAATACTAAATCATAAATATAAATATAAATTTTAATTAATTTGAACTGTCGGATCTATTAATAAAGAAAGGGTTAAGATATGGTCATCAGCATGGTGACAAACTTATAACAGGCTGTTTGGTTTACAGCACATGTGGCATCCCAATGTAATTTCCAGTGCTTTCTTCTCGCCAGTAAAAGATGCTACCTGAATAAATTTCATAAAGAGGTCAAGGACTAAGGGACAATATTTAAATTTTCATTCTCGGCTCTGTCCACCACTCCGTTGTCGGCAGCACTGCACCCTATGGCCATGCGACTGTGTGGTTGGGTAAGGGCGGGTCGGGCTTCCATGGGCCGCGGCCCCAAAAAATAGTAAATTTTAGTTTTGGTTAATACTAAAAAGTTAGTTTGGTTTTTAAAATTTTTATTTTTGTTTTGGTTCCTAGTATTTTAAATTTTGTTATCTACAAATAAATAAGAATATGTGTTTATATTTACAAATGTTCTTTTAGTTTTTATTGATATGTGTTTAATTTTTATGCACTAATAATAATATAAAAGGTTTTATAATATTATTTAGTCAAATCCTTCTTTTATTTTACTACTATAATTGATAATGTGTCAAATACATTATGTTGAAATTTTAACTAACTTGTGCATGAATGTTTCAATTTGAATTCATGAATGTTTCAATATGTTGATTCAAATAAGGTTAGTGATACTTGTCAAAAGATGTGGGAAAAAGAGAAAACTAACACTTGTCAATTGTCAGACACGCATCTAAAACTCCTCGTTCATTCTTTATGTGGACACTCATTGCATGTACTATCTTTAAAGCAATTCAATCAAGAGATCACTCTTGTCCTTCTACTCTGTGACCTAAAATCTAACGAATTCTAGGCAAACTTTTTTCTTAAAAAACGAAAGCAGGGATAAAAAAAACAAAGAGAATTGTCCCCATGTAATTGATTAATTGGAATTGCACGATCTTTTGTTTAATTTGCTAGTTGATTTAAAATGAACGTTTTATTTTGATTTTAATCAATGTTTTGATTCTTAATGAAGTAGGCACTGACATTTGCGAGCAACAACTCTTATTCAACTTCATGGATTGAAAGAGTCAGCTGTAAAAGTCCTTTTTAAAATGAGCATAAATTTAGATATTTTTTGTGATCTGATAACGTTGTTTATATGTATATTATTTTTTGAACTGTCCAGTCATCGACAGTATTTTCTGTGCTGACTAATCATTCATAAATATCATTATAAACGATTGATGAACCATTATCTGAACATAAACTTTTGGAAATCAAGAAACATTAAAGCTGCTTTAAATGATTCAAACTATTGTCAGCTAGTATCGTGCATTATATTGTATGTTATCTATTATTATCACCAACTAAGCACGTGATATTGATGACGTGAACAATGACATACCAAAACAAAACAAATGCTCAACTGGGCATAAAAGTCAGTCGCAAAGTCCATCCGTGTACAGACACAAAAAGGAAGTGGAAAACTAGCTGTCTTGTCCCCACAGAAATGGTCCCCAAAACTCGCACTGGAACAAAAACTTGTGAAAGCTTAAGTGGACGCCTAACCGACTTAAAAACAATGGATACCCACATAAGACGAGGGAAACTGTTATGAAGGGAGTTGCTTGGGGTACTATTTTTTGTTTTCTTTTGTGAGAAAGGTGTGTTTGTTTTGCTTCCTTGGCGAATTTCTGTGGTCATGGATAATTTAGTGACTAAGTTGGTTCTTAAATCTTGACCGTTAAAACTATAATGAATGGTTTAGATTGAGTGTGTTTATCATATAAAAAATAATTCAATAATATTTTATATTCATATTTTAATATTGCAGAAAAATAATCTTTACTGATGTATGAATATTACCCTCCCTCTCAGATCATATTTACACTTACCACTCCATCTTATCCCTCTTCTCGTTGGGCTGGCGGGGAGCTCAATGAAGCTAGAATCGCAACACCGCTACCATTCCTTCCGCTGACACCTTGCAACTCCCCCACCATTCCCTTCAGTGATCGATGCAGCGCCACGAACCTTGACTCCTTAAGCTGTTGCGTGAGCTGGTTGTGGACACATGTTTGATCCATTTCTGTAAGAGGTGCAAGGGATTAAGAAGCTGCCAATAATGATATTGGGGGGGGGTTGGAAGAGGAAAATAAACATATCCACCATAAACAGAGGCGTGACAGAGAGTTCAACTTTAAGGGGTCGTTTGTTTCTTTAATTTGATGAAATCTCATGTCTCAAATTGTCAAGTTGACTGATAAATGGAATCTCAGATTCTAATTTCTTAACATTTGATCATATATAGGCATTGTACCTACTACCTAACAATGTTCAATTTGCACTGCTGCTTTAGTTTGCGTCTTTAGCCTTTGGAAAGCTTGGGTATCGAATTTTACTGATCTTGAATAGGTGAAAAAGTTGACAGCTTTTATTCAATAAAAATGATTAGGCTTTCTGATGCTCAAGAATAGTTCCAACTAAAAGAAACAATAAAGTTCACAATCAAATAAACAAAAAAAGAAGGAAGAAACAAAAAGGGGTAAGTGGTGGTGGAGATGGGAGATTCTAGGAGGTGGGGTTGGAGGAAGGTAAGCCGTGGTGTCTATGGATAGGGAGAGAGAAGGGATAAAATAGTTATTTTATCATTCTATTCCATTATAATATTATCATTGACCAAAATGGTCATTAACTCATCAATGATTGCCTTATCTATTTATTTTCAGATGTAGCCCAGAAATTAGAAAACCTTCAACCAATTCAGAAGGAAGGAAGGAAGCAGCTAGTATCCAAAGACTAGCAGAGTTATGAGAAGGATTATTATTTCAACATCCAAAAACACCTACTCTATTACATTGAATGTGATAAATTGAAAAAATAGAGTCACATCACATTCAATTGTAATAAATTGAATGTCCCAATTAAATACCAGTTTGGGCGTAAAATAACATTTATAAGCACATAACCACTACTTGTGCATATAAACATCGCAATCGTAAAGCATTTTAGTTGACGTCGTATAGTAAACTTAGTCTCATACTTGGGCCTACAACAAAGTCGGTGAGGTAGTTGCCCTGGATTTTGACATAAATCTTTTGGGACGACCCTGAAATTGGTGGTGGTCAAGAAGTAAAACACAAGCATGTATACCAAACGAGAAATGTTATTACTGTAGGATTATCAACAGAAACGCGAAGCGCATCGTCACGCGACGTAGGAAAAATAGAACCTTCATTGTTTTGATTACCTGGAAGGCAAGTGAACCAAGCTTTACGATCGGTAGTAATCCGTCTTTGACAGATTTTCCAGACTATCTCTCGAGGGGATGAAGTGGCTGTGTGGGCACCGTTCAGATGATGAACGTCTTGCGCTAGGTGTCTGTTCTGAATGAAACACTTAGTAAGGCACAAAGGTGAAAAATTAGTTTATATATGCCTGAAGTCAAGACCTAACCCTAAGCCACATGGGCCATATTGTTCTTGGGCTTTTATCTCACTAAAGTCTTATTGGACTTAAGTGACTAAAGAGCATATAACCTAACAATCTCCCACTTGCTCTTTAAGATACAAACTTGAGTTCATAAACCCAAGACCATGTATCCCATAAGCCATCATCATCTGATAATATACCCCATCCCTTATCTCAAGCTAGCATGGGATCTACCATTTGTCATCTATCAAGGCTCCTGATAATCTACAGAAGATTATCTAATTCATGCTACTCCACTAAAAGCCCGAACGTGAACTCCAAGAATAATAACATTTATAACATGAATATGCATCGTCCCTTTATAGAATGTCTATAATTGATTGACTAGTTTCTGTTACCCAATCAATTATTTATTTCCTTGACTGTGATAGTTTCTCTAATGGATTACATGCACTCAATGTCTTCAATATCCAAGTACCGAAACATATCAAGGGGACATTTCCTATAAATTCCATGTTGTTTATCTCATAAACACCAATAACCAAATAGTTTCAATCCCAAAATACCGACTTATTGGCCATCAATAGATTGAACCTCACCCGTTGGTAAATCAAAGAATGAAAACTATTCGACTACCTATTTAAAATAAACTCAGGATTAAAAGCAACTACATAACTATAGTTATCTGAGATTTGATTCCTTATGACAGAAAGAACAACTTTAATCAAATCTCTCCTTGATCCATTCAATGTAAGTATTAACTCACACCAATATTTAAAATGATTCGGACAAAGTCATCTCATAAATATTGCAGCCTAAAGAAAATGCCCAACTTTATTTAATAGCTGTGAACCTATTCATCAATTGTAAGAACCTATGACCATGTCCTCCATGAACGTATCCATATGATCATATACTTCACAATTGATCCGACCTTCGTGTTTGTAAATAGTGTGCGGAATAAATGAATAATACCTCATTTATAACATTCAGAAAAAAATACAATGCCATAATGTCTTGCTCAAAAGGCACAAAATAACAAAGTGAAATAACAACTTCCTAAAGCTATAGCAAATCTGGAATCCTCCTAAGACCCATAGATGTAACATGCCTCTCGAACACACGTTCAGGCAAACTCTTAGTAAAAGGGTCAGCAAGGTTCTCGTTCGATGCTATCTTGACTACCACTGTATCTCCTCTTTCAATTATATTCCGGATTAAGTGGTACTTCCTCTCTATGTGCTTTTGTCTTTTGTGACACCTTGGTTCCTTGGACTGTGCTCCTGCCCACTGTTATCACAGGAAAGTGTGATGGGACGACTAACACTTGGTATCACTTGAAGATCCGTTAGGAACTTCTTTAACCATGCGGCTTCCTTTTAGCCTCAAGCGGCTACATACTCAGCTCTCTGGTAGAGTCAGCCACACATGATTGTTTGACACTCCTCCAACAAATGGCCCCACCATTAAGAGTGAACACATACCCAGAGGTGGATTTTCTTGAGTCAATGTCTCCTTGGAAATCTGAGTCTGTATAACCAATGGTTTCAAGACTCCCACTAGAATAGACCAACATATAATCTCTCGTTCTCCTAAGGTACTTGAGTATATGTTTAACCGCTATCCATGTTGTGCACAGCATAGCATACATAAGGCTACCTACTGAAGCGTAAGGTGGATTGGTACCTTACTACTCCCACTGCATAGCACATCTGGTCTTGTGCACAGCATAGCATACATAAGGCTACCTACTGAAGCGTAAGGTATCCTACTCATGCGTTCTCTCTAGGAGTTTTGGAGAATGCTCCTTAGAGAGATGAATCCCATGCCTGAAGGGTAAAATTCCCTTCTTGGAATTCTCCATGTTGAACTTGGCAAGTATTTTGTCGATGTAATTAGCCTAAGATAATGCCAATACCCTATTCTTCCGCTCTCGCAAGAGCTTAATACCAAGAATATAATTGGCTTCCCCTAGGTCCTTCATATCAAAATGCTTGCTTAGCCAGGTCTTTATGCCTAATAATACCTCCGTATCATTTCCAATAAGGAGTATATCATCCACATAAAGTACCAGAAAAGATACTGCGCTTCCTTGGATCCTTTTATACACACACGGCTCAGGACTTTTCTCAAAACCATAAGACTTAATGGCTTGATCAAACCTGATGTTCCATGACTGGACGCTTGCTTAAGTCCATAAATGGACCTTTGCAACTTGCATACCAAGTTTTCTTGCCCTTTGGCTATGAACCCTTTTGGTTGCTGCATATAGATATCCTCTTCCAAATTTCCATTTAGAAAAGAGTTTGACATCCATTTGCCAAATCTCATAATCAAGATTTGCTGAACAGCTGAAGAGAATCCGGATGGACTTGAGCATGGCAACCGGCGAAAAGGTTTCTTCATAATCCACACCTTCTATTTGGGTGTACCCTTTCGCCACCAATCTAGCTTTGAAGGTTTCAACCTTCCCGTCCGAATCCTCTCTTTCTCTTGTAGATCCACTTACACCCAATGGGTCTTACCCCTTTTGGTGCATCTACAAGAGACCAAACTGAGTTGGAATACAAAGAATCCATTTCACGATTCATAGCCTCAAGTCATTCCTGAGCATCAACATCCCCTAGTGCCTCGTCATAACTCGTGGGATCATCATCTTCTTCAATGATGACATCCTTAGACGATTCACCCAACAAGAGAAATCTTGCGGGTTTACGAATCACTCTCCCACTACGAGTTTGTCGCACTTGTTGTTGTGCATTTACAGGGGGATCCAATTCTAGATGAGGACCCTCATTAAGAGGATTAACCAATTCATGATTTTGTTGTTCTTCCATAAGCGGTAACTGCATCTCAGGTTCCACTTGTTGTTCATCATGCTGAACCTCTGTTCTCTTTCTGGTTCCTGTGTGTGTTCAACATCAGGTATATTTTCCCTCTTTGAACAATCACAGGAACAAAAGCTGGAACCGCCTGAGGTTGAGGTGAAACTTGATCTGAGACTAGCTCATCAAGAATAACCTTACTCCTAGGCTTATAATTTGCCATATAGTCCTCCTTTAAGAAAGTTGCATGTGTGCTCACTATGACCTTCTTTTCCTTCGGACTATAAAACAACCAACCTTTGGTTCCTTTAGGATAGCCTATAAATATGCATACTTCTGGACGAGTCCATCTTATTTGGCTTCCGTTGTAAGACATGTGCCCGAGCACCCAAACCCGAATATGGTTCAAGGTGGGCTTACACCCTTTCCATAATTCTATTGGTGTCTTTGAAACCAACTTGGAAGGAGCTAAGTTCAATAGGTACATAGCTTTCTAAGGCATATCCCAGAATGAATCAAAGAGATGAATAACTGAGCATAGATCTTGCCATTTCTAAAAGGGTTCTATTTCTCCTTTCAGCAACTCCATTCTGGGGTGTCCCTGGAGAAGATAATTGTGAAACTATCCCCTCTTTGGTCAGGTAAGACCTGAACTCTCCATAGGTATTCACCCTGAGAACAAAGAGTCTTAATTTGAACACCAAGATGCTTTTCTGCCAGCCTTGAACTCTTGGAATTTTCCAAAAGCTTCAGACTTGTGACGCATCAGGTACACATGTCCAAATCTAGAGTAATCATCAGTAAATGTGATAAAATACTGAGATACCTCTGGCCTGGACATTTATTGGTCCACATACATCAGTATGTACCAATTCCAGCTGAAGTGTGGCACGATTTCCCTTGGCCTTGAAAGATCTCTTAGTCATTTTACCCTCTAAACAAGATTCACAAACGGTTCAAAGTTCAGGGATTTTAAAATCCCACTATTGACCAAACCTTGTATCCTGTTAGAGTTAATATGACCCAATCTCAAATGCCAAAGATAAGTTTCATTGAAAATTTTTCTTTTCTTTGATGAATGAACATGCTCAACATCTCCTAATTCAACATGATTAATTTCACAGGGCACAGGACTAAGGAAATAAACACCATTAAACATTACACCGGAACAAATAAAAGAAGATGGACTTCTTATTGAAACTGAGGAATTAAACTAAACTGTCAAACCATATTTAACTAAACAACTAACAGAAATTAAATTCCTCTGAAAATCGGAATATATAAACAGTCTTCTAAAACCAAAGTTCTGCAATTATCAAAAGATAAAATAACTTGTCCCACTGCTAGTCAGACACAAGCTCCCCATTTCCAAGCTTCAAAACTCTTTGTCCTTCACTTACAGGCAAGCTATGTTTGAATCACTGCAAAGAGTAACAAACATGGTTAGTGGCTCCTGAATCAATGATCCATTTATCATTGTAATTCTCCACTAAACAAGCCTCAATCACATGTAAATTACCCATACCTTGTTTATTCATACGTGGGCAATTTTTTTTCCAATGCCCCTTTTGTCCGCACTTGAAGCACTTGCCTTTTGGCTGCTTCATTGCAACTGGTTTGGCAACTGGAACTCCTGATTTCTTCTTTTTCTTGTTTTTGTTCCTTCCCTTGGGTTTCCCCTTAGGTTTCACAGAACTTCTACCAAAAATGCACTGCCCCGACTAGACGTTTAGGACTCTCAAGCTCATGTATCAGCTGAGTAAGGTCAAGATTCATCTTATTCATATTATAATTCATCTTGAACTGATTGAAGTATTCAGGCTGATTGCAAGAGAAGGTCAACTTTTACTTCTTGTTCAAATTGACCCCATGGTCTTCAGCCTTCTTGAAGTTTGCTATCATTGTCAGACAATGATCCCGCACACTTCCTCCAACATCACGTCTTGGTGACTGCATTTAGCGCATTCTGCCTAGCAGAGCTGCAGACGTAGCAAACATGCCATCAAGAGTCTGGAGCATGTTTGCTCCACTCTCAATCATGCTCACTTGCTCCTGAAGGTGACTGGCGAGACTGGCTAAAATATAAGGCGAACCTCACATTTGCCTTCTCCCATTTTTCCTTCTCCTGAAAACGTGCCTTTGTTGCCTCAGGCGCATCTTCAGGAGGCTGCGCTGGCATAGGGGTAGTTAGAACAAAGTTGAGCTTTTCATATTGAAGAACAATATCCAAATTAGTTTTCCATTGTTTGTAGTTTGTACCATCCATAGGTTTTTGGCTCAAGATAGTAGCTAAAGGATTGAATGAAGACATTTTTTGAAAACAATGAAAAACACACTAATTACAAACTAGGATAACAAAAGATATAGCGCTAGTAGATTCTAATAACTACTACTTGTTTATTGTGTAACAATCCATTAGTTATCTTTACAAGGCTTACGATGGGCAAGATACTTGTAAAACTAATATTGTTATTTTGGGCCTTCAGTTCCATTGCCAGAGCCTCGATGGGAGGGTTAACAATTTTACCAAAGTTGAATGTATTTAACCATTGTTTACTTTCAAAATTATCTTTAGTGTCTAAGTGTTGCCGACGATGGGCCGTACAAAACTTTACTAAAATTTTGAAAAAATATTAAGGTTTAATCTAGCGAAATCGATTATCCTTATCCGATGGGGCTTTAGCGATAACCATTTCACTAATAAACCCACAATTGGAGCCCGAGGTTTAATACTTTTTTAAAAAAATTTAAACCTTCACCCATTCAATTTTTTTTTTTAAAGTTTAGAATTTTCCAATTTCCAAAAAAAATGTTTCATTCGAAAATAATTTTTGTTTGATTTCAAAAACTATGTAAGTAGGTGTAGCCGATGAACGTGCATCACCTAACTTAACGTAATTTTGAAAACATTAAGGTCCTAAAATCTGGTTACTTCACGGCGGCGTGCTCACACAATCATGATACATGATTGTTATATGCAGCGTGTGTTATTCCATGACCATTTTAGAAAACCCACAAAAATTTATTTTCAAGAAACAATTTTCTCTTAGGAAATTATCTGGATTATTTGTCTAGATTTTAATTCCACAATAAATTAATCTCATTATTAATCTTGATTTCTTACCGAAAATCATAATAATTGATAATTAATCTAGTGGATAACTTAAAATTTAAATAATCGCGCATAATAACTATATACTAGTCGTATCATGACAAAAGTTATTATGCATATATGACATGTGATTATGCAACAATATGGCACCATCCTATTCTATATGGCATGTTATTACAAACATCATGTTAATCGCACATATAATTCATACAATTCTATAAAAGCAATAAATAATTAAACAAATAACTTTAATCCATGGTTTTCCTAAAAAAAAAAAAAAATTACAACTTTGGAATTCCTCTTTCGTCTAACCTTTAGGGTATCTATGGGCCCAAAAGCCCAAAAAAACCAATCCTTGGCGAGAAACCCTAGGACACGAAAGAGGAACCCTAGCCGTCAGGACTGCGCGCGTCATCCGACTTCGTCTCACGAAACTCCAGGGAAGGACCGCCATGAGGAGACGAGAACGCGCCGGAAACACCCAAAAGGGTGTCCCACGCGCCTCTCACGCCGCTCCACTTCACCGCGTGAAGGCCACTCAGCCGCTTGTGGCGGCGCGTGGCGCGCGTCCGGCACCCGCGGCCACCCATCACTTTGTTCGTCTTTCGTCCTCTTTCCAACCATATATGGATCATCCAATTCTGAGATCCAGAGATCACGAAAAGTCTCTCTCAGTGTTGATTGCTCATCTTCTTCGTTGTTCTCGATCTTGAACTTTTACAGAAATTCGAAAAATACATAGGAAAATGCGAAAAACATAAAATAAAGCAAGGAGGAAACCTAATCATATGGGATTAGCCTCCTTGTTACAAACCAAGAAAAACACAAGAGAATCTAACCATGGATTAAAGCGATTAACCGATTAAAAAATTAAGACTTTTACCGAATATGAACTATAAGCGAATAAATAACATGAAATAAATAACAAATATAGAAAAAATAAGGTGCCATATTTTTCAAAAAAAATTTGAAATAAATCACATGAAATATAAATTAATATCAAACTGGTTCTTTTCCTCATCGAATCCCTCTTATACCAATTGTAGGATTATCAACAGAAACGCGGAAGCGCATCGTCCGACGCGACGTAGGAAAAATAGAACCTTCATTGTTTTGATTACCTGGAAGGACGCAGGAACGAAAGCTTCACGATCGTAGTAATCCGCTCTTTGAGATCTTCCAGACTATCTCTCGAGGGATGGAGTGGCTGTGTGGGCAACCGTTCAGATGATGAACGCTGCCTAGGGTGTCTGTTTTGATGAAAAACACTTAGTAAGGCACAAGGGTGAAAAGATTAGTTTATATATGCCTGTGAAGTCCAAGACCTAACCCTAAGCCACATGGGCCATATTGTTCTTGGGCTTTAATCTCACTAAAGTCTTATTGGACTTAAGTGACTAAAGAGCATATAACCCAACAATTACGACGCGTAGAATTGACACACATGTACGGATAAGGGAGATGCTTAGTATGCACTGCTATGTTGAGGGAATATGGTGGGCTGATTAATAAAAGAGAGATTTGAAAAAATAAAAATAGAAACCGCGAACCCTTCTCTGTGTACAAACCCAGTGAACTCTCCCACCCACTCACCAACCCCAAACTCTCTCAATCTCAATCACCTCCTCCTCATCCCTTTCTTCTTCTTCCTCCCCAACCTAACCTTAGCTGCCGCCACACCACCTTTCTCGACCCACAGTCAACACCATTCTAGTATAACAAGATTCGAAAATGAAGTATACTATCTACATTCAATAGTTCTAAACGGAAAGAAGCTTGAAGTTTTTAAGATAACTTGATGTAAAAGTTTGTGGGAGTAGAATAAAATTTAGGATTGGGTGGAAGAATGATGATATGTTGTCAGATTGAATTTGATTTATGGCCCATTTGTGTCATGCTCCTGTGTGCACTAGTTTTACAGCTTCAATGTAAATCGCAAACAATCCCTGGCATGGAGAGTTTTGCATAAATTGCTACGTCAATTTGTGGTCTTCCAAAATGATCTTCTTTTTATTTTAATGTTATTTTGAATGCCTTTTATTTTGATGTCCCAGAATTTAGATTTGTCTTATCACTTGTCATGATTTTGCTATTTCTTTTGAATATGTGCAGGTTATAGAGAGTATTAGTAAGTGTGATGTAAACATTTGCAGCGAGTACTTTAGGAGCGTATTGATAACTGATATTGAATTGGTGCTCCACTCCTTCCGCTTCTCTCTTTTCCTCTCTTGGTGTGTCTCTGGATTTATAGTTTTTGACACCGGTGAAATTGATTTTGTTTATCATGCAACTTACTAGCGGTAAAGCTTCAATACAACAACTGAAGGAACATATTGACAAGGCATGTTTATCTAAATAATGCCAATTTCCTTTTATAAATCCATTGTTTGTTCATGTTGTTCATATCTATGAAAGTGTGCTTTGTTTTTTGGGGCCATGGTGCATTTAGCAGAAGGTCTCTTGTGGGTTTTTTTTCTCATAATTCCTCTAAAGAAGCTTCTTTGATGGACTTGCAGATAGATTAGAGATATATCTAATATGTATGTTCAAGCCTTTAATGGGCATGACACTTCCTCTATCCCAAATTTTCTTTATATATCTAATATCTATCATAGTAGATGTTATTTGTTTAACAAAGATATGTTAATTATTTGCTTTTACCCGCACAAATAACATCTTTGGCTTCCCTGCTTTTGGTCGTGACAAATTTAGAATCAAGAGCTACGAGGAGTGATTTGGGGGAAGAGAGGAAGAGCTAAGGGACATCTTCATAATGCTGATAGGGGTCCAAGATGGGACTTTCTGTCAAAAGCCTCAGGCTAAACGGGATCACAGTAAGAATATTATCACCTTGAAGACTGAAGTAGCGCAGTTGAAAACCTGCTCCGTTAGGATGCTGAGAAATGATCTTGTCATTAAGATGAACCGTTGATTGAATGTCAATTAAGTATGGCATGTTCTAAATTATTTGCTTCATCTTGATAATCAAGTAGCCCATGTTGGAATTTTGTTCATTTTGCTTCTCCATGCACGCTTATTATATGCTTTATTTATTGCCCACCAGTAAAAGCATTGCGTATATTTATATGCTATGAACTACGACATAAGGAGGTATGGAATTTTATGCATTCGTACACAAAGGAATGTGTCCGCAATTACCATAGAGAATATACAAAGAAATAAAACAGAGGATCTGTATTATTTCAATTCTAAGCTCATCCATCTACGGGATGGATCCTTGTTAAGCAGAGCAGGCATAATTGCAACCGGTTAGGGTCAAGCTTCAGTCAGGCACGTCCTTGCCCAACTCCATGATGAATGGTATCTTGCACTTTCAGCTGCAGTGGCCTGCAATCCATGGTGCCCTTTGACCAAAAACAGATCACCTTGAATGACACCTTCGTTTGCTTGCTGCTCCAATCTCTAGATTACTACTCCGAATGCAGCCACAGTGAGTTAAGCCGAGGAATGACATCATAACTGCTTGAATTATTGGAAGATCTCCTCAATTCATCCAATTCTTCAAAACCAAGGCATCCACCATATATACATTTTTCCAAGATTCTTGTGACAGACTGCTTCAGCAATTAGTCTTCGAGCTTGACCTTCTACAGCAAGAGGCAGTCATGGTGCAGCTCCAACACCAACCACCACTCCTTGTAACCTTGCCTCAATATTACTAATGGCTCTCTGTGAAATCCATAGTAGAAATCATTATAACAACTTTAATTGCTCTATTACTTTGCAAACCATAACCAAAGACTTCATTTTTTACTCTTAAAGAACTATAAAATAAGAAAAGCAACATATATATTTGATATTTTTAAAATTTTCTTTTAATCCGAACTATTTCCAATTAAGTAATGATCTACGAGTGAATATTATGTAATATAAAGAGAGTTCAAACTTGTCACACTACTAATAGAAAAACTGAATACCAAACCTGTGCGTGTGGATTTTGAACTTCTACTCCACTGGACTAATGGACTTGTGAGATTTTGTCCATTCCACAAGAGGATCATGGATGAAAGTTTCAAGAACGCTCATTAGAGTTTCCCTGTGTGTCCTCAGTACAGAAAGTGTAATTTCGCAAACCCTCAAGAAGATACCTTCATATCCAGTGATGCCTAAGCCATCAATCATGTTCTGTATGTTCATCACAGAATCCACAAGAACCAAGATGCCAGCATCCATAAATATGAGCAACAAATATGATGAGTCAATAAAGTGTTTCAAAGTGTCATCAAGCATTATAACTTAACTAACTCATAAATATTGATGAGAAAAATTTCCATCACACATAGTTCCAAAAATTTATTTATTGTCTGATCTGGAATAGCTTGGCAGATATAAGATATATGCTAATCATTGCCAAATGCCAATAGTATCGTCTCATCAGAGAAAAGAAAGAGTATATGCTTCTCTTACCTGAGTTGGCCTGAAGGAACAAGCTCGGGCTTCTCCAACTGCAAACCTTTGTCAAATAAGCAACTAAAATCAACATGAACACAATCACCACTGGTAGAATCAAAAAGAATGTTTTCACCATGCCGGTCACCAAGCCCCACAATGTGCCCAACCATGGACCAAACTGCAGATGTGTGGGCATAAGTAACACGGGCCCTGAACCATGCAGCAGGCTCAGAAAATGTAGTCAAGAACCATTTGTGGAAAACGGGAGGAAACACTGGAAGGATCTTGTCCTTTAGCATTTCATCCTCTGGCATTTTACCTTGACATTGATCATAAATTCGTTTAATCTGAGGATTAGTTTTCTGCCTATCAAACTTTCCACAAGTTATATATATGTCTAGAAGAATATGTCGAAGTCCACGGGTGTGGGGCACCCACTCTACCATACCACAGTCCTCTGTCAAAGGAATCACAGCAAAGGTTCGAATATAGAGCTTCCTTCGACGACTTTCAGGATATTTGGATAGCAATTGGTTAATCATCGCAGTAAACTCCATCATGCGGGCATCCTTGCGAAGATCATCCTTGGGTTTGCAAAGAACGGGCGTTCAAGGCCATCGCTGCCTAGTAGAATGATCTGAAATACAATGGCATTTATTAAGAAAATGGTGCATACTACATGCGTGTGGAAACTGCAAAGATGCTACATAATCAATGTATTACAATAAGCAGCACATCAGTTTGGTCTAGTGAGTTACAATGCCTACTCAACTGAAATTATGTGCAGACCGAAAAAACAGCATTGGACCACACCATGCATGCAAACAAAATGAACTGCATACTCAAGAATCACACAGAAAAACAGATAATGAAGAAAACAGTTATTGCACCTTCTTAGGTCGCTGCAGAGATGAAAGAATTTCAGCCTCGTCAGCAATGCCTGATATAGTAGGAAGATCTGTGGCAGAAAATAGATTCTTGTGTCCTCTGTGAAGTCAAACCAAAGCAGCACCATATGTTGTAGAAAAGATAACTATGAGTCCAATAGAGATAAAAAGTAACTAACAACCAGATGTAACCCTTATTTGTCAAGAGTTGACATATCTAACTCCTTTTTGCTTAAATATTAAACAGATTATAATTGAAACGAAGAAGTGCATAGACATTGCACACATGAGTATTCCAACCAATTGAGAGAAGAAATATGATATGCCATGTCTTCTGGTTGAAAGAGGATCTCCCTGAGTATTATTAGTACAAATAGTGAGGATTCCTGTTATCCCTAAGGTCACAATAAGAGTTGCTACAAGCAGGAAAGTATTTGCCATTTTATTTATATCAAATGCAGCTTTTTTAGATAACTCTTTGCATTTCCTAAGAAACAATTCTTGTGGAGTCCATCCTTCTTTATTTAGCATGGTTTTCAATGCAGATAGAACTACCCTCTCAACTACCTACATATAGTTCAAAAATAAAATGGACGTTAAATTATAAGAAAGAGTATAATTAACAACATGATGAGTAAGGTAGTTAACTGAATGTGAATGATGCTAATTATGTAGGTAGATGCACCTCAAACCACCACTCCTCATTACGGATTAAAACATGATTTGTTGGTAATGTAGACTTTTCTAATCATCCCTAATTTAATCTAAGATGGTGCATAAAATCATCCCTAATTTCATATTACCATTTTAAAGCTCATCTTCTCAGTTTGATATTATTTGCATATATTTTATTTTATTTATATTTAGTGGCATTGTTTTTTCTTTCTTCTTTATTCTTTGATATGGTACCTGTGGACTTTGGAGACAATTGATTCTCCTTAATTTGAGGAATTTCTTCTTATCAAATCGTTTCTTTTTAAGATTGAGTTGAAGTCATCCTGGGTCGTGTTTCATGTGATTCTATGAATTATGAACACAGAAGCAGCGGACAAAGAGAGCATCCTCAACTCCAAGGTCAAGGAGCAAGCAAATAAGGAGCCAATTGAGGTTGGTCCGTTTCTGGCTGTGAACAAATTGAGTAGTACTAGGACTTTGGTCGATTGTCTTATTGTTAATCAGGTAGTTGTTAGGGGAAATGGGTTGATTGTGGGATGTACAAAACCCATATAGATATGAAATCGTTGCAAGCAGCTGTATTTGAAAAGCAAAATGACCTTTGGCAATTGCTTCAAGTTTTTATGAATTGAACATATATATGCTGAAATAGTCATATTTTGCACTTGGCCTACACTTTATCTTATTTTATATGCTCATGACTCTTGAACTATTTCCCTTTACCCTATGCTGGGGACCAGACTAGGCCACTCCTCTTTCAATGATGTCCAGCACTACTTGTGGTCATCCAAGGTACCAATGCTGGAATAATTTGAAGTATTGGTTAAACATCTAAAGATTGCGGTGCTTATAACTTTCTAGCTGCTACCTGATTTCATGAGATTCATGTTGAAATATTGCAGCAGAGTGATCTAGGCATTTAGACCAATTTTGTTTGTTGAAAATGAAGTTCAGTAACTAGAAATAAATGGCTGAAAAATGTTATTAGGCTTGGAATACAAGCTAAGAATAAAATACTCCAATGGGATGCAAAGATGCCGCCCCGTTCAAAAGTAACATTAAGTTGGATATTTTGCTGCGGTTTTGATCACGGATTCAAGGGAGATGAATAGATTGAATCTTGAAAAGATTAGACAAACTTTTTCACGAGAATGCCTTAGGAACATTTGAATTCCTTTAAACCTGAAACAATTTTGGGTTATCTTGAAAAGATTTTTTTATTTACTTTGAATTTGTTTACAGCGAAAAAGAGGATGCTTCTGTAATAGTTCTCCACAACTTTGTCATCACTGAAGTCACTATTCAATACTGGGCTGAACATTTAAGAGTTAAAAATTGGAGAGGTTTGAAAATTTTAATGTCGTGATGATGCATATAATGATAATGGAACCAATAATGTTGTGTATAAGAAAATATTTACATATATAGGTTGATTAAGATTATTGGTTGATATTTTCTTTAAGTACAATTTATGGACAATTAATTTATTGTTTAAATCATTTTATAATCAAAATCTATATTTTGAAAATTAGATATCTACTTATTGCAACTGTTCTTACAACCGCACTGGTCTAATAATAGGAAGACAATGATACTATTCGTATCATAATTCATGAATACCTTACTAAGATCATTAGCTGAATTTTTTTAGTACAATTAATGGATAATTTGTTCTAATTATAATATATCATTTTATAATTGGATATCTAATAATTTCAAATGTCCGCCATCAGTGTGGGTCTAATACTAGTTTATAAAGTAATAACTATATACTATAGATGGCAGTGAGCATGTTAGATAAAACCTAATTTTAAAAGTGAACAAACATATTGTAATACGCATAGGACATACCCAAGTAATTTTGATAATATATTTTTACATCTAATTTTAAGGTGTTTTAACAATATGTAAAATACTAAACTCATTCAATAAAATGATAAAATACTATCTGATAATAAAATACTATCTGTTAATAGTAATTTTTTTTAATTGATACTGAAAATTAATTTTTTTCAAAATTCTTATCAAGAATAATTATATTTAATTCAAAATTTATTAATACTATTATAATTCAATTGCTTTATATATAGAATGTATAATCCTATACTAATAAAGTTAAACTAATTATCATTTAATAAAATTTATATAAAATTATTGCAATCACTTTTTCATAAAATAAAAACTTCAAAAGGAAGCTAGTACTATCAAAAGACTTGCAGAGCAAAACCATAAAGAGGGAGAACACAACCACTACTTATTTAATGAGTTTAGTATTTTACATATTGTTAAAACATCTTAAAATTAGATGTGAAAATATATTATCAAAATTGTGATCATTTTTCGTAAAATAAAAAATTCAAAAGGAAGCTCGTACTACCAAAAGACTTGTAGAGCAGAATCATAAAGAGGGAGCATATAACTACTACTTATTTAATGAGTTAGTATTTTATATATTGTTAAAACACCTTAAAATTAGATGACCGATGCATATTACAATATATTTGTTCACTTTTAAAATTAGGTTATATATATATATATATATATATATATATAACGCAATCGGAAAGCATTATTAATTAATGCTATCATAGTAAATGTGTCCTTATACTTAGGCATGTCAACAGCAGATAAGGTGGTTGCACTGGATTTCAACATAAGTATTTTGGGAGGACCCTAATCTTATCCTTCCTTCTATTTGGGAGAAAATATATATGACAGTTTGAAGAAAAAAATGCACACGCGTGTATATCAAAAAACCCCTCGACATTTTCATTTATCAAACTGAGAGGCAAAGCATTATCAATCTCATCCTCAATACTTTAGCTACTTTCTCACAATGGGATATTAGTAATAGAGCATTGTTATTCCAATACCTAGTGAGTGTCTAATTGAAACACCTACTCTATCATCATTGGATGTGATAGATGGGTAGGAAAAATAGAGGTCACTATCACGTTAACGGTAAAAGTATGTGTCCAATTGGACACCCAATTGTGGGTGCCAAAATAATTTTTCTAGTAATATAACCAATGAGTAAGACAAAGCAGACCTAAAGATTACAAAAAATAAAATTAGACCAATACCACCAATTGCAGCAACCAAATACAAGATCCATTTGGGGAAGAAAAATAGTAGACCAAAGTAGCAGAGATGTTGTAGAAAACATGACCATGAGTCCAATAGAGATAAAAAGTAACCAACAACCACATGTAACCCTTATTTGTCGAGAGTTGACATATCTAACTCCTTTTGCTTCAATTTTGAGTAGATTATAGCTGAAATAAAGAAAAACATAGACACCGCACACATGAGTATTCCAACAGGACTGAGAGAAGAAATATGATGTACCATGTTCTCTGGCTGAAAAAAGGAGTCTCTCCCTGAATATTATTAGTACGAATAGTGAGAGCTCCTGTTATCCCTAAGGTCACAATAAGAGTTGTCACAAGCAGGAAAGTATTTGCCATTTCGTTTATATTAGATGTAGCTTTTTCAGATAACTCTTTATGTTCCCTAAGAAACAATTCTTGTGGAGTCCATCCTTCTTTATTTCGCATGGTTTTGAATGTAGATGGAACTATCCTCTCAACTACCTGTAAATAGTTAAAAAATATAATGGATGTTAAATTAGATGAGAGGTATAATTAACAATATGACGAGTAACGTAGTGAACTGAATATCAATTATGCTAATAATGTAGGTAGATGCACCTCAAACCACCGCTCCTCATTACAGATTAGAAAGTGATTTGTTGGTAATGTAGATCTCCCTAATTCAACAGGCAACTTTCCAAGCTAAGTGAAGAACATTGTTTCCCTCAGTCAATCTCTTGCATAATAGCATTCTTGTATGCACCCTTGCTCAATATTAGTTGATACACACTTACTTGGCGATATAAAATAGCAATGTGAAGTAAGCTTTGCCCATCGAAATTCATTTTCATTAACAAACTCGGATTGCCCTTTAATATAAAATCCAAAATCATAATGTTTCCTGTTTTTGCTGCATCAAACATTGCTTTTGAAGTTCTTTCAAGTCAAAAAACTCTTCCTCCTCTTCCATATGCTTAAACAACAAATGTAGAATATCTCGGTAACCAAGAGCATCCTTGTCAAATGCTAACATTGAGTGCAATTAATTAGTTAGTTAGTTACAATTTCAACACATATACATATATATATATATATATATATATAATATGTGTGATTGAAAGACTATGTTTATTAAATATATATGTATATATATATTGGAAAGAAATCTCTAGCTAATGCACAGTATGTTGAAATAAGAAAAACAAAGTGTAAATCCAGAGGACTAACATAATCGAGCAAGCACTTCCAATGCAGTTGGCCCATCTTCATTTTGTATACTAGCAAGTTTTGGATATGTTTTCAACAACTTCAATGCAACAGCTGTGTCCCCACCCCACCCCAAAAAAAGAGTTAAAATCAAGAGGAATAGAAGAATTAAAAAAGAATACTATTGAAATCAACATATATGTGTGTGTGCGTGCGCGCGTATTCAGTTAATCAAGCTCACTGTAAGTGCCGTAGGAAAGTGCCGAGAAAAAGCCTGACAATGTCTTGGAAAGATAGTTTCATGCGCATATCCTGTTGAGTACTTTTAAATAAAAATTTCACCATATGAGGCTGGCAAAATGAGAATGCCAATTGAATTGGCAGCTTGTCACTGGCCTTAATCCATGCCAACCTTGGATTCTTCTTAAGAGAATTGAAGCAATTTTCACATTCCCTGAGATGGGCCATGCAAAAGCAGTATTCCCATATGCATTGAGAATTTCCATATCTTGCATGCTCATATGTTGCACTAACTTTTCAATAAAGCTGGTTTGTTCCAAGCTTACAGCGATGTGAAGAGCTGTGTCTTCATCCTCAGTCAAGGGAGTACAAACCCAGGGATAAATGCTATCATACGCAAAGCCTTAACCCAATCCCCTGAAGGAGATAGCTTTGCATATATGTCTTTTATACGCTCCTGGATATATTAATTTTATGTGATCTTCATATCATTAGAGATTTAACACAAATCATGATTAGGTACAATAACATAGCATAACAGGTTACTATGCATTCAAATATATATATATATATATATAGGAAATGACTCAAGCGAGGGGAGGACTATTGTGAGAGTGAGATGAGTGAATATTGACGTTGGATTTTACATAAACGGTAAATATTAAAACATAAAATCATGTGACTTTTTTAAATGAGTATGTGAGTATTAATCACATTAATTAATTTTCAATCTCAACTATCAATGTATAATTATATGACCCAGATTTACTTCTCTTACTCTCATAATAAATTACTTCTCTTATGTGATATGCCTCTCATATATATAAATCATTCAAATAGAATATAAATTCCAAATTTATGTTATAATTGGAGAGTTCTAAACAACTAACAACGTTATTGCTTGTTAGATTGAGGATTGTAAAAAAAAAAAATTAATTTGGGTATTACATAAAAATTTAAGACCTGCACAAATTATATTCGTACGTATTTAGCATGATAGTTTTAGTTTATCTTCATGAACTATGTTAGACTCAATAAATTTGTCCAATCAAGGCTTTTTCAAATATAAGATTATACAAGAACAAAAATATATAGACACAAAAAGGAAATGGAAACTAAGAGTGCATTTAGTTTATGAAAATATTTTTCTTTTTATTTCCTTGTCATTTTTTGAAAGTGATTTTCATTTTCAAATTTCAAATTTCAATGAATGTATTTGGTTTATAAAAACGATTCTATTTTCAAATAGAGAAAACAATGAAAATATGTTTGATTTGTTTGTTTTCAAAATTAAATTTAACACAATAAAGTTATATTTGTTCTTAAACAATAAAAATTAATTTTTTTAAATAATTTTTGTTTAAAATTAAATTTTGTAGATTTATAAAGTTAAAAATTATTTTTTTTAAATCAAACTACTACCTAAAAATCGCTTGTAATATATTTGATTTTAAATAAATTATAGTAATAATTTGAACCAAGTAACCAATATTACTTTTAATTGCAATTATATTTATACTTCAACCTACCATCCTGCCACAACACGCAAAGCAATAAATCAAGTAAGAACCTCAAAGTAAAAGAAGTAAGAACCTCAAGTCCCACTCTTTTTTTTTTTTTTTCTCAAAGCCCCATTGTTGTAACAGGATATTTATGTTTACAATAATAATTATAACAAATAATAAAAGTAAAAGGAAAAAATCCCGGCAAATGAAATGAACTTTTGGTCAAATGAAGGAGGAAAAAACAACTATGAATTGATTGATGAAATAGATGCCTGGTAAGAGGGAAGACTAGTCAACATGCCATCAAAGAGTGGATCCAACAAAACACCATTGATGGTTGCAATGATGGTGAGTTGAATAAAGAGATATGACGGAACCTAGAATGGTGTTGGGCACAGATCGCGATCGGAGGAACCAAACACTCTCCACCATCATGATCTGTAAAATTGAAATCGTAAGAGGAACGGTTGACGGTGCTGGGCAGCAGTCTATGGCAGTGCTGCTAAACGGGGAAGAAGGGATGTCATTGTTGGGGAAGAAATGATGGAAAGTTGGAAACAATGGACTACTGTGTCTTGAGATAGATAAAGTTGATTATAATTACAATGTTGCCACTGCATTTTCACTTGGAAACGTTTTCAGCAGTGTGTGAAAACAAGAAATGAAAAGGGAAAAGGCTTAAACCAAAAACACCCTCCAGCTGTCTTGTCCCCACGGAAATGGTCCCCAAAACTCGCACTGGAACAAAAAATTGTGAAAGCGTAAGTGGATGCCTAACCCACTTAAAAACAACGGATACCCACATAAGACGAGGGAAACTGTTATGAAGGGAGTTGCTTGGGGTACTATTTTTTGTTTTCTTTTGGGAGAAACTAGTGTGTTTGTTTTGCTTGCTTTATTTATTTTCAGATGTACCCCAGAAATTAGAAAACCATCAACCAATTCAGAAGGAAGGATAAGGAAGGAAGCAGCTAGTATCCAAAGACTTGCAGCATTATAAAGAGCGAGCACATAACCACTACTTATACATATACACATCGCAATCGTAAAGCATTTTAGTGATGTCGTATGGTAAACTTACTCTCATTCTTGGGCATGTCAACAACAGCTGGTGGGGTAGTTGCTCTGGAATCCGACATAAATCTTTTTGGGACGACCCTGAAATTGGTGGTGGTCAAGAAGTCAAACAAGCATGTATACCCAACAAGAAATGTTATTATGACGCGTAGAATTGATGCACATGTACGGATATCGGGAGAAGGGAGATGCTTAGTATGCACTGCTATGTTGAGGGAATATGGTGGGCTGAGAGGATTAAAAAATAATAACAAAATTAATAAAAGAAATATTTGAAAAAATTAAAAATAGAAACTATGAAGCCTTCCCTATGTACAAACCCAACGAACAAACCCAGTGACCTCTCCCATCCGCTTATTGAGAGTATTAATAAGTGTGATGTAAACATTTGTGGAGAGTCCTTTAGTAGCATATTAGTAACTTTGATATTGAATTGGTGCTCCACTCCTTCCGCTTCTCTCTTTTCTCTCTTGGTGTCTCTCTGGGTTTATAGTTTTTGGCACCATTGAAATTGATTTTGTTTATCATGCAACTTATCAATGGTAAAGCTTCAATGCAACAATTAAAGGAACGCATTGATCAGGACATGTTTGTCCAAATAATGCCAATTTCCTTTTATAAATCCATTGTTTGTTCATGTTCATATCTATGAAAGTGTTCTTTGTTTTTGGGGGCATGGAGCATTTAGCGGAAGGTCTTTTATGGGTTTTTTCTCACGGTTCCTTTAAAGAAGCTTCTTTGATGGACTTGTAGTAGGATTAGAGATATATCCAATGTCTATGTTCAAGCCTTTAATGGGCATGGCATTTCCTTTATCCCAAATTTTCTTTATATATCTAATAACTATTGTGGTAGATGTTATTTGTTTAATAAAGATACGTTAATTATTTGCTTTGACCCCGCACAAATAACATCTCTGGCTACGCTACTTTTGATCATGACAAATTTAGAATTGATCGTGACAAATTTCGAATCAAGAGCTACGAGTGATTTGAGGAAAGAGAGGGAGAGCTAAGGGACATCATAATGTTGATAGGGATCCAAGATGGAACTTTCTGTCATAAGTCTCAGGCTAAACGAGACCACAGTAACGATATTATCACCTTGAAGACTGAAGTAGTGCAGTTGAAAACCTACCACGTTAAGGTGCTAAGAAGTGATCCTGTCACTAAGATGAACTTTTGATTGAATGTCAATTAAGTATGGCATGTTCTAAATTATTTGCTTCATCTTGATAATCAAGTAGCCCATGTTGGAATTTTGTTCATTTTGCTTCTCCACGCACGCTTGTTATATGCTTTATTTATTGTACACCAGCAAAAGCATTGCGTATATTTATATGCTATAAACTACGACATTCGGAGGTATGGAATTTTATGCATTCATACACAAGGGAATGTGTCCGCTATTACCATAGAGAATATACAAAGAAATAAAACAGAGGATCTGTATTATTTCAATTCTAAGCTCATCCATCTACGGGATGGATCCTTGTTAAGCAGAGCAGGCATAGTTGCAACCGGTTAGGGTCAAGCTCCAGTCAGGCACGTCCTTGCAACTCAATGACGAACCTGCATCCCAACTCCATGATGAATGGTATCTTGCACTCTCAGCTGCAGTGGCCTGCAATCCATGGTGCCTTTGACCAAAAACAGAACCTTGAACGACACCTTCATGTTTGCTGCTGCTCCAATCTCTAGATTACAGCACTCGAGTTTAGCCAGTGAGTTAAGCCTAGGAATGAAATCATGTGCACTGAAAAAACAGCATCGGACCACAACATGTATGCAAACATATAACTCATATCAAGAATCCAAGATTCAGATAATGAGAAACAGCTTGCACCTTCTTAGGTCTGCAGTGATGGTTCAGCTCACAGCAAGATCCTTGTAATGGTGCAGCTATTACGAAACCATGAAATCATAGCAATTAAGTAAAATTTTAATTGGCTTTCATCTCTTTAAAGCACTAAATCAAAGAATTAATTTCTTGCTCTTATTGACCATAAACCATAACTTGATTAGAGTCAAGACTAGAAAATTGAAAAACAAATTGTTCTATTTGATCTGAAACTTTTCCAATGTATATTTCAACTTAAGTCCGAACTTAAGGAATATGGATTATGAAAGAGAGTCCAAACTTGTTACACTACTAAAAGGAAAACTTAATACCAAAACCGTGTGGATTGTGAACCAATGGTAATTGGTAAATCCTTCAGAGAGTTTTGCCCATTCCACAAGAGGAGATGGATGAATAGTTTCAAAAATAGCTCATAAGAGTTCCCTGTGTGTCCTCAGACAGAAAATGTAATTTCACAAAAGTTCAAGAAGATACCCTCATATCCAGTGATGCCTAAGCCATCAATCTGTTCTGTATGTTCATCACAGAATCCACAAGAACCAAGATGGTAGCATCCATAAATAAGAGCAAAAAATATAATGACTCGAAAGTATTTCAAAGTGTCATCAAGCATTATAACTTAACTAACACTAACTCATAAATATTGATGAGAAAAATTTTCTCACATGGTTCCAAAAATTTATTTATTGTCTGATCTGGAATAGCTTGGCAGATATAAGATATATGCTAATCATTGCCAATAGTATCCGTGTCTCGTCAGGGAAAAGAACAAGCTCCATTTCCATATGGAAAGCAGGGGAGTCTTCCTGGGTTAGCCTGAAAGGAACAAGCTCGGGCTTCTCCAACTGCAAACCTTTGTTAAATAAGCACCTAAAATCAACATGAACACAATCACCGCTGGTAGAAGAAAAAGAATGTTTTCACCATGCCCGTCACCAAGACCACAATGTGCCCAACCATGGACCAAACTGCAGAAGTGTGGGCATAAGCAACACGGGGAACCATGCAGCAGGCTCAGAAAATGTAGTCAAGAAAATTTGTGGAAAATGGGAGGAAACATTGGAAGGATTTTGTCCTCTAGCATTTCATCCTCTGGCATTTTACCTTGACATTGATCATAAATTCGTTTAATTAGAGGATTACTTTTCTGCCTATCAAACTTCCACAAGATAATAGATGTCTTGAAGAATTTGTCAAGTCCACGGTGTGGGGCACCCACTCTACCATACCACAGTCCTGTGTCAAAGGAACAGTCAAAAGGCGAAGAAGAGGTTCCTAGGACTAGCACTTTGGTTAATCACTTCATATCAGCAACACCTTAAGGATATTGTAAAAATCCTTCAGTGTTGGGAAATAGGATGCAGAGGTAATCATTTTGGTTTTGAAGACTAGCAACTTTCTCCAAGCCATAGCAAAACAATTAAAATTAATTGATGATGCAACGATTTTTACGGAAAATGGTGCAGAAAAACATTGAGTCATGCAAGAATGGAACTAGAAGTGAGTTACAATAATACTCTTCTGAAGTTTAGTGAGGTGGATGCAGTTTTGGATATGAAATGCATGCAAACAAAATAACTGGGCAACAAGAATGATTACAGGACGAAGATGGAGTACCGAAAAGCATTCAGGAGACCCTCTTAGTGGCTGCACTTCTTGAAAGACATTAAAGCCTCTCAGCAATGCCTGAGTAGTATTTTAAGATCTTGGCAGAAAAGATATGAAGCGATCACCCAGATCCCCATCATATGTTGGCAATTAACGGTAAGAGATTGTTGAATTGGCATAATAATTCCCAGTGGCATCATCCTCTTTAGAGCACTAAATTCTGTTGAGAGATTAATTTTCCTTGCTCTTGATTGACCACGTGAAAGCATAACTTGATTAGATGGTCAATAAGACTAGAAAATTGAACAAACAAATTGCTCATTGCTGCCTGGGCTGAAATTTTACGTGCAGCTTGTATGATTTCAGCTTTTGTTCCCACCTTGACGGAAAAGGTAATTTTAAATCCTAATCCCTATAATTGATGAATTATTGATGAAAGAAGAGCAGAATATGATAAGTTTGACCAGTCAGCACTGTCAACCAATGGTAAGTTGGTAAATCCTTCAGACAGTCTCTCATAACGTTCATTACCTACCAATGTAAAGAGAAGAAAGCAAATAGAATAAATGCAAAAAGCAGTTCACAAGAAGAATTCCCAATTTTTAAACTGAAGACTAAAAATAGAAGACAGAGAAGTTCTCTACCAACCTTCACATGCATGCTCCTTAAATCCTTGTTTGATGAACCACTTCTTTGATACATGCTCCCAAAGTCAAACCACAGGGTTAATAAACTGGGAAGTGCCTGAAATAGATTCTTGTGTCCCCTGTGAAGTCCTTTTGCCTAGAATAACAATACATCAGGAAGATAGGACCACCAACCCCTCTCAACCATTCAAGAAGAAGGGTCAGGTGGAGCAGGAAGGAGCTTTTAGGACCCAGTTCAAAATTCTCCTGCTGACGTTTCCTGGCATCACCAAACCAAGCTACTTAGCAATATAGAAATATGCTTCTAAATTTGGGTTGCAGTTCCTCATTAGTATAATTGGCCTATTTGATCAGAACTTTCAGTTTCTGGCAGTGTATTGCTCATGGCTATATATGGCTCAAAAATACACTCTTAGGAAATTGGTGCATAGCACTAAGTCAGTTTTGTGGATCAAAGGTGAGAGGCCATAGTCAAAACGGATCGATTAAATATAAGGCAGGAAGATAGGGGCAGCAATGTGCAAGGGAATGTGGGCTGCCATCTCTGTCATAAGATTGGGAGGGTAGATGAGGAGAGAAAAAGATGAAAAGCTGAAAGATCATGAGAGAGTGCACAATGTGGAGTGAGGGTTGTGAAGTGAGGTGCTTGTAACTAGAAATAGGTTGGTGTGCAAGAACTCCCCTAGAATTTTGGAAGGAATTGATGACAGGGACACCTGATTTTCTAGAACTTTCTGGCAGGGCTCTATGGTAGGAATGAAGATCCAACAGGATATTCAATTAAAGACTGCATAGAATAATACAGACATTTCCCCTTCAGATTGCTTCAACCACTGCCAACTTCTCAAGTCTGAGGATTTGTCAATGGTTCATATGGGGGTCCCTAAAGCCATTTCACCATTTAGGTAGTAGTAATAGGCTTACGAAATATCCCATTTTATTCTTTCACATATATTAGAGGAATAGCCATATATTTGTGGGATAGTGTTCATGCATTCCTTCATCAATAGTCACTTAGACAAATTATGTTCAGCTCTTTTTGGGCTGAAGTATTTAAACAGTGTGACTTTGAAATTTAGTCCCATATCCACAAATGATGGCAAAAGTATCAGCAGCTGTTGTAAAATAGCTAAGGTGTTTGAGGAACAAAATCAAAGCATTAGGTGGTTATGTTGGCTGAATTGTGGACACTCACCTACAGTCATCACCAACACTTTCAAGAGTCTTTATGGAAAAACCACCAGCACAGGAATCAACCAACCACTGCTCCAAGAGGATGCTATTTAGATAACTCAAACAACTGATACAGCTCAAGCTTCATGAACAACCAAGCTGATCAAATAAGGGAAGTGATTAGAGTGAGAGATTCTATTTAAAAATTCAACCTTAGAAGCTGCACATGGCTACCATGTACCAGGAAACTCAAGTCTCAAGGACTATGATTTAATCCTCAAAATTGGCAATTGATAATCTGAATTATGTTAATCATTGGTGCACCCAATTTTCCTTTCTTTACTTCAAGAAAGCATAGCTGGGCAATGGAGGGAACTCACATATATGCTGCTTTAGGACAATATGGTTCTTGAAGACTAGCTCTTCTAAAATTTTAACCACTTTGTGCAAATGTATTGAAGGATTTTCTTTGTCTCTTTCCAAGAAAGGAAGAAGGGAGGCGAAAACTTGAGAAATTATATGCTTAATGCTGGATGGTGATACTTCAGCCAGTTGCTTTATGAAAAAATGCAGGACAGACAGACCCTCCTATAGCAAGGATTCATTACCTATTGCATGCATGAGAAGCACCATCAGTTTTGGCAATTAAGTATTCAGAAGAGAACCCATCATTGTAATCAGCATCTCAATACGCTTCAATGCTTGTCTCCAAAGCACAAAATCATCAGCATGGAGCAATTTTCTGTCTATATTGTTAAGAAGGCTGACAAAATGATTCCTCAAAAACCCTGGAAGATCTTCCCTGCCAGTGAGAACTACAGCAATGCCTCTTAATCATCTGAGGCACTCTTGCTAATCTGTAAGCAAATAGAAGAATTTGTAAGAGGACAAGTAAAATTCATGTACTCTTGATTAGCAATATTTTGTTTCCCATTATAACTACTAAATTATGAGTCCTTTTGTTTGCCTTTGATAGATTGCTATATGAGTACAACAGAAGAAACACATGTATGATGTATGGGATTAAATAGAGTAGCTGCTAGTAAATTGCAACATTGAAGAAAACCATTTCTTCTAGACAATGACAAAAGTAAATAAATACAAACAAATATATAACCCTTAATATAGCAAAATCAGAGGCAACAGCAACTGTGTCCAATATGAATCCATATGAACTCTCAATATTAAAAATCCGGGTTTGAAAGTTTTCAATCATAATGTCATAGGGTACTATCAAGTTATAGAAATCCACTCAAATTACCTTCCATTTATCTCATCTGAATCACTGCCATCTGTAAAAGCATATAAGTTCATCCAGAAGTGCTGGTAATGCAGCTGCAAATATTTCCTGCTTGTTAGAACCAGTTTGTGCATGGTAAGACTGCACTGCAGAAAGTAACTTTTGGTCATCTGGTTGATGAAAAGCAAAAGCAAGCACTTTTGGCAGCCAGTTAACTATCAGTGGCACCATATCAGTGTTCAAACACTTGGCCAACTCATGCAAGGTGTTAACTGCTTGATTATCACCCTGCTGAGACACCACAAGCTTAGGGAGAACAAAAAGAACCATTTTCTTGACAAGTTCTTCAGCCTCAACACCAAAAACAGCTTCTGCAAACTTCTTCACTAAAACTGGACGGCTGGCAAGTCTCTTAGAGAGATAATCATACAGTTCAGTACAAATATGAACATCTTTTGAAAGAATTAGCTCAAGACCTCCTTTCAGATGGAAATAGCAAGATTTGTGTATTAACCTTGATGCATTCATTCTTACAGTCACATGCTTGCTATCAAGCTGATCAACCAACAATATAAGACAACACAAGAACAGTTCACTATCCATATTAACAGAAACCATTATTTCTGCCGTGCATTCCATTAGAGTCTCTAATATTTGGGGACTTTCAGCTACAGTCATCATGGCATGTTCAATTGTATACAAGAAGTTCTGTTCCTTACTTTTGTCAGCATCTCCAGAAAAAATCAAGCTCAAAATATTATCATCTGCAAATGAACTAATCTGACTGCAAAATGCATCTCGATTCCTTGCTCCTGCTAATCAAAAGAAACTCTACACATTTTATCCACTCAAATCTTGTTTGGAGCAGAATATCAGCAGATCCATGAGCAAGGATCCAATGAATAACTCTCACGCAGGAAATTTGTACATCTTCTGATGACTCATCATATAGAAGTTCAAAAATAAAGACTGAAGTTGAATAAAATTACATTCCAAACTAACATCTGCGTTTTCTCCATGCATACCAGATCGAATAATGGTTGGAGGATGCTGCCCATCGTGATTGCAAATAAAATTTCTGTCACATTTCGAGCAGCTGAAACCTTGCAGTAAACAATCTACTGTCCAACAAAGTTTTCCATTATTCACATTCAGGAATAAATTGCATTCGTTTGTATGTAGACCAGAGACGGCTCTTCTGCATCCATAAAGGCATGACAACAGGCCAAGAGATATAGGAACAAATTTCTTTACCTTCTCATTATCTCTCTTTAAGTACCTGCATAGTGGATTGGGAAACAGTAAACTACCAGAAGATTTGTCTCTCCATCATTTTTAACAAGAGACACAACTTTCTTCCATGCACATTTCCATGTGACAACTGATGAGCAATTTAAGAAACACATGCTTAAAAAACTGCCTAAGAACAAGAGCAGCTGTCATAAACTTGGAATGGGGAAAACTGTTGATAACTCAATCAAACAATTTTTTATGAATACATGAAATATAAAAGGGACAACTCACTTCAAGGAATAAGATTTTACCATTTGAACTTTAAAGGATCATATTGAATCCAACTGGACAAAATAAATTTTTCTTCAAGAGAAAAAAAATGCTCCATATGTATTATGATATTTTTTGCAACATCATGAGAAATATGTTTGCTTTAAAAACATATAAGATCTTAGAATATAGAAGCAACAGTTCAAAGGAAAGAAAAATATTCAAGCAATACCATAGTTTTTAAACTAGCTCAAACAATTCAGACATTGACATCTCAAAAATGAGAAGCTTCACGTTAGTCATACACCTATATTCAAAAAAACCAAATGACAAGCCTGACAAAACACGTTATATAAATAATGTATGTCTACTCAGTTACTTCCTCCATCATTTTGATGATGGGAGATGATATATCAATACTAGACCACAAAACCATCACTGGCATAGAAATGGCTGCTTCAGTTCTTACTTCTTTGGCTTCATCACACAGACCCAAATATAAAACTTCAAGAACTATTTTGCTGCTCAAGTTTGGGCCAAGCTTCGATAATACTTGAAGAGCAAGGCATTTCATTTTCCATGGGCAACAATTATCAACAGCAATAAGCATATGAGTCCAGGGAAGTTTGAGCACTACACAGATAAGGTCTGCACGGTAATGCTCATCTTGTAATGGGTTGATCTCTTTGAAAGAGGCACCTGACGAGAAGACACAAGTGATAAAAGCCATGAGCATGAAATAGCAGATACCTCAAACATGAAGTATAAGTGGGTCGAAGGATATATCCAGAAAAATCACCATATTTGGTTGCTTCTCATCATTCTGAAGTCCTAGAAGAATCTAACACCCAACTCTAACTCAGTACACCGAAGAAGAACAAGTGAGAATTGTACCAGAGACCTGGAATGGTACTGCTACTAGCAACAATATATTAAGAAATTAAACAACATTTGAAAAGACTAAAGAACCATAATTGGTAAGATTAGCCATACAATATATTATTGGAAACAACAAACTACACTATTTCCAAATCAGTATGATATTTTGTACAAGACATATGACATTAGGTGAGCAAGGCTAATAAGGACCACTAGCAGTTCTTATAACTTGTCATCAAACAAAATCAGAGGCAAAATAATGTATCCACTTGGAAAGAAGTAATATGTTTATTAGATATAAGTAGTTAATTGACAGTATCAGTGAAGGTAAGATCCAAAGTTTACCTTGTGATAGCAATATGCTGTGAATTCCTTCCAGGTAGGTGGAGATATCTACAGTAATAGAATTTCCTTGTTTTGCCAATAATGACAGACAACTTAAGTTACTGAAAGAAACAAATTGTATATCAGGAATTTGTAACTGTAGCCTACCTACCTGCTCAACAATCCAAGGAAGCCATGCAAGCATCTGCTGAATGATTTTGAGATACAGATTGGTGTCTGGATAAACAGAGATAGAAATGCATAGCATGCTAAGTGCAGATAAAGCAGTATTTGGTCTCAATGAACCAGGTCTGACAGCAGGAGCATTTAATGGTTGGACAAATAAAAGAAGAGACAGATTCATATGGTTAGCATAATCTTCTACCCTTTGGCAAGTAACTATAAAGCTATATTTGCATTCCACCTCAACACTGGCATCTGAAACAGCAATTTCCTCATTTAATTTTTGTCGCTTGATTTTTAAATTATCAATATCCTGAATGGGCCTCTTTTGGCCAAGCCTACTGCTTTCAGTTGACTGAGCTTTAGATGCTAACATGGTTGAAGTGTTATCATTTCCTTGGATTCCCCAACAAGATGCGGACCAAGAGTAGATAGAGCTACTTGCAAGCACTCTATGAGAGGCAAGAATGGTTCTGGATGATAAAGTGCAGATATGAGAGATTCTGGCTGCCAGATATGAGGAGGGCAAACTCGAGCAATTCTAGCATAGGCACTGCAGAGTGAAACCTGAAAAAAAGAATACTATTACATCATGTTGAACAATTCACAGCCTCAAATGTATCAGACCTTCAGAAAAGGAAAAATAAAAATAAAAATCTCTGAATAGCTCCCCAGTTAACTAAGCTGTTCCAACTTCCAAGGAAATGCAAGTACCAATGTTAACCTTAAGTTACTTGCTTTTGGTTCTCAACATCGATTGAAGGAATACACTGACTAAATCAGCAGCTGTTAATTGACAACATCTTCTGGACAACTAGAGTAGAGTGCATTGAGGCAAATACCCATTGACAAATCATAAGCCATATTTCTGCAAATGAGCTTCATCTTAACATAGGAAACAACATAAATGAAATTTTCCATTTACTTTGTTTTGTGCACTTATAGAACATTTCAGAAAATGGTCATCTGAATTTAAATATTAATTGAAACTGGAAGCAGAGTACTATAAGAAAATTATTTCCTGGGAAGCATCAAACAGCCCAATCAAAATGAAACCCATCTAAAAGAAGAAAACAAAGAAAAAAAATTGTATATTCAAACCTGAAGACAGGAAGCCCCTCCTTGTCCACATTCAGGATAGTATATATTGACAGGATTAAATTGTGATAAGGGATGATATCATAGTTTGTCACCGTTTCAATTATGTGTCCTAAGTCAAAGCATGCCTTCAAAAAAACGAAAACATAAATCGTCAGATATAGTTCTAAGTAGAACTAGACAAAATATTTGAATTCCAAGTTTCATGAACCATTACGCACCATATGCAGATCAGCAGCATCCCCATACCATAACAGAGAGCAGCAGAGACAAACGATGCACTGATCAATCCTTCAACATAGAGCGTTCCTTCAGTGAGACATTTGCTAAGAAGCTTAAGAATCCAAGTAGCAAAAGGCTGCCATCTGGCCCAGCCACTGAGGTCAACCAATAAACCACAGCCATCAACAGGTTTGTGAGTTGCTGGTAGGTCTTCAATTCCGGAGAAGGAGTCGCAGAAACACTTGAGTGTGAGCCTACATGATCCATCGACACTGGCATGGTGAAGACAGAGGGAAGCCACGTGTAAAATATCTGTGAATGTGAAGAGTGAAGACAAACACAACACCTTAGTAACACTAGTAGTACAACACTAGCATTTGGAGTTAGATAGCAAAACAATCACAAAATCTTGAAACAATGTCAGTACTAAAATATTTTCCAGTATCATTCAAATATTACATAGTATGATAAGCATGACAAATGAGCATTGATAAGTGCAGATTTCGCAATATATGCAGAGCATCATGTAATTTTGCAGTATATGTGTGATGGTTGGTTAGTGGTTACCTTGAATGAGAGACATGGCATCAAGGAAGAAGAGTCGGTATGCGTCTCGAGCGCCGGTGCGAAGGAGGGAGAGAAGGGAGCCGAGTGATTCGAAGAAGACTCCATGACGAGATCTGAGACAAACAAAGAATGAATTGAATTGAATTGAATTAAAGAATGAGAGAGAGAGAGAGAGAGTGTGCACCGGAAGAGAGGGTCAGCGAAGAAAGGGAGAATGCGAGCGAGGATGGGGAGAACGGAAGAGGCGGAGCCGTGGTAGAAGACGCCGGGGAAGTATTTGGCGGCGTGAGAGATGAGCTTCACCACAGCGATGACTTCTCTTCGTTCGCAAGGGGGGCCCAGGTCCGCGTTCAGCAGATTCGGAAGCACGCTGCGGAACCTCTCCTCCAAAACGTCGTCGTCTGAGGTTGAGCAGAGCCCACGCCCAAGGGATTCGAAAAAGTGGACGACGACGCTGCTATGCGTTCTCGGAGTTCGTGCACTAAGCTCGACAGCTTTGCCTTTGCTATCACATATTCACATCACATCACTGTCACACTATCGCTTACTGCTTCACTTCACTTCCCTTCGTTGCTTGCTTGCGTTATTCAATCAAATCAATCTTTCCCTCTTTCCCTCTCCTTTCTCCTAAATATTTATTCATTGCGAAAAACACGCTACACGCACCACTGGACTGGGGCGGGGAAAAAAAAAATGCGTCCATAAAAAAAATTGTAAAAAGCAAAGACGGATGTTAAACCTCCTAGTAGCTACTTAGGCCCAACATGGCTTTAGTTTAAGCTAGGAGGCCCAATATGTCTCTTTGGGCCAATAAGGCCCAATATAGTCCTCAACTTATAAATTCTGTCCCCATTCAAACGGACTGGACCAAATTAACTACCGGATCCCAGGCCCACCCGCCCATCCATTGATTTTGTGCTGGCCCTTTTTCCCGTTGCTTATTAACCTTGTGAAAAATTTCAGTTTTGAAAAAGACAAATATTTATTACCAAAAAAAATTGAAATGGCTTTGATTAATATTTTCAATTAAAAATATGTTCGACTGAATTATTTTAATAATTATTTAATGTTCATATTGAAAGTAAAATTTACCAAATATAAATTAGTTACCAAGTCGAAAAATCTAACCGTAACTACCATCGGATTACCCCCCCCTCTCTCTTTTTTCTTTTCTTTTCTTCCTTTGTTTTGGGGGTTAAACCCTGAAGTGATTTCACATGTGCTATTTCTGTTTGATGATAAGTATGAGCCTTCACAAAAATCATTGAGATAAAGCAACAAAGTGACTAAGCAACCATGCAACATCTATTTATTTATTACTGCTTTCACTTTTGATAAGAACAATTTAAGAAAAGGTTGCTGCTAATTACCCATACACACACACGCAGCAAATTCACTTCATCACAATCACTTGATCACCCCGAAACTCCAAAGTCTCAATCAATCAAACAAATCGTAGCTCCCACAATCACAAGCAACGTCGTCGTTCATCACGTCAAGTTAGAAATTATACATTTAAAAAACATTTCGTTGTCTTCAATAATAGTTTTTCACATGTGCCAGGCAATTCTTTATATTTTTTTTTAACATGTGAAATGATAAGAATATGCCAAAAAGATTAGTGAACTTCCCATAAAGTTATGACGAGGCAGAAACTAGAAATTAGAGGATTCAATTTTGTCCTGTGTTACTTAGAACTGAGAATACCCAGGGAAAGTAATCATGTTCCCCCACCACAAATACTCTCCCTATCTCTGGTGTCTCATCAAGGATCCCACTGAAAAGCTCACAGATAAAACCTTAGCCATCCCATTGAAAAAATAAGAGACAGAAAAGGGGTTAAGTGATACTAACAATTTTAGCAAAACAGCATGAGAAAGGCGTGTGCCAAAAGAGACTGCATGTGCTTAGCTTTATCAACAACAACAGGCTACCCTTACACTGTGATATCAAACTAATCTAAACAAGAAAAAGAGGAAATCGCTTTACAGGATTCTACCCGATAAAAACTAATTAACTCCTAATGTAGCAGATAATGGCATGCGGATCAGCTATTAATTACATGCATTTCCTTCTCCTCAACTTGTGATTGTGGACCAACTGGGTGGAAGACGCTCAGAAGTGGTAGGCATGCTTCTAATGCTAATATCAATCGGCTGCAGACGGTAATGAATGTCAAGGTCCCGGAAAATCTTGATCATCTCTTCAATCAAGAGGGATCTCCTCACGTATCTCTCCCCATGTCTTGGAAGTTCATTCTATGAGTTGGCCAAATCGCAATCCTCACCATGTTTAATTGTTCATGATCCTTGAGGACTATAAAAGGTGATGGATACCAGTGCTCCTTTTTGTTGTCAATGTAACTGCATTTGCGGTCAATTAGCAGTTTCAGCCAATCAGATATAGAACACAGCAACAAGCATACAGCAAGACAAAGGACTAAGGACACAGCTTTGGGAACATACCTCTGTATCCTGTGTTTCATGACAGAAATCTTTTCAACTGGAGTAGATACATGAATAAGGAATTCAATAGCATCTCCCATGTCAGGACTTCGGTAGTAATTATTTATAGACTTAGTAGCTAGGACGCTATTAGGGATCATGATCTTTTGATTATCATATCTCAAAAATATGGTTGTCAATATATTCATTTCTTCTACAACCATCTGAAATCAATGAGCAGAAAATAGGAAGATATAATTAGGCCATGCTTACATGAAAACAGAATCTGCAAACTGTTAGAAGGAAAAAAAATTACCTGGACCCCATCAATTTCACACCTATCTCCCACATCAAATGGGTGCATCACGAATAAGAAGATAATTGCTTCAAATACGGTCTTGCATGTATTTCCAAATATGAATGCAACTAAGACAAGCTGGGAGCTCACAAATAGCAGAAATTTGGTGGTGGCAATTTCTAATATCAAGAGCCAAATAACCAGGATGACAATGGCAACTAAAAAATTAAGCATTCGATGAAGCTTGTTCACTGCCGTTTTGGTATCATTCAATGTCAAAGCAAGTGCTCTCCTCTCTCTGAAGGCATTGACCTGGATAATGGAATGCAAGATTCTTATGTAAGTACATAACAAGTAAACTCAGTAACACTTGGCATGTAAACATCAACGGAAACCACCAAACACCAATGAAACATTGACTCGGATTCCTCTGGCAAATTTATTCATAACAAGAGGGGGGGCTTTCAATGTATGTTAGCATTTAAAATGAGAAGGATAAGAAATGCAATAGCAATTTATATTATGGGTGAAATCAACTTGTCTGCACTTGGAAGGCCTTGAGTAACTGAAATATAACAAGTTCCGGTGATATATTATTTAAGTTTCTAAGCAAATAATGCCATTGAATCATATTGACTTATTGACAATGTTATGAAAGCATCAAGCAACCGCTATCCAAATTTTGCCTCTCAAAGTAATTAGGATTCCACTGAACAACCAAAGAATTAAAAAAGACACATTGGTAGATATATCCACCAGGTTGTTCAAATAAAGCTTCATTTCATATATTTGTTAAATTCTTACCACCCAGTTCTTCAAGGCTGATTTGCTTATCTTCCCAGTCTCAGATGCTCCTTCAAAGAGATTTATGGTTTTTAAAGCTTCATCTTCTTGCATGAAACGCATCAAATCTTCCATGTGTATGTATCTGCAAAACGATTACAGAGAGAAAATTAATAAACGATGACAAAACTCATTCAATCAAGTATAAATGCATAACAGATTGAGGATTAAGAGAAGATGTGGTATTCAAGATTGAAACCTTTACTTTATTGACCAGAACCAAACACCCAATTATGGTTTTACTTCTGCACATACTACTAGTTTTATAAATGCAAATTCATAGAAACCCCAAAGTAAATAAGGCCTATGAATTATGACTCTCAATAATTACAAGATTCACCTCCAAGAAAATTCCATACCTAAGAGAAAGAAAAATAGGAAAACCATACCATGAATTAAGACAAAAATTAAAGATTGCAAATGCATAAAAATATCTAATCAAATATGAAGTAACAGATTAAACATCAACCTGCAACCACGCCTAGCAACATTCTGAAAAATTTTCTTGGCTGCTGCTTTAGCCTCATTTTCACTTCTAATCTGCGTGGCATGCTCATCATCATTGGTTGAATCAAGTATCTGTTCATCCAGTGTAGTCAGAGCCCCATGCCGGACCATATTGATCAACCTCTTCATATTCCATGCAGAGACATTATTCGGATTCAGCTTATGCAAGTGATCAATAGTTATCCCATCATCGGACTTCTTGGAGAGTGGCCTTGAAAACTTGCCACTTATTACCCTTGGGCTTTTCTGGAGCATCCCGCTCCTCAACTTCCCACTCTTAGCAGTAGAGAATGCAGTTGCCCTAAGGTCAGGAGGTATGGTAACCCCAGCATTCTGCAGCTTCTCAACCTCATCAGCGAGCTTTTCTTCCTCTTCCTCAGCCCTCTTAAGCTCCACCAAAGGTGGCCCCGAGAGTGTCTCTGTCACAAACTGATTGAACAGTGACTCCTGAATCCTATCAAAGTACGTGCTCACATGGAAAGAAGAGGCCAGAACCTTAACCATAAGAGTCTTCACCAACCACACTAAAGTCCCCACCAAGAAGCACACTAAAATCTTAGTGACATACTCAAGGAAATTACTCCTAGTCTCCCTCTGAACCCTCTTATCAAACAAAAAGTGCCAAGCAATCAAAACTAGTCCCAACCACACACAATTCTGAACCGCCTTTCTCACCCCATACACGAAATACAGCACCCTTTTCCTCAAAAGGAAATTCCTCTCAATACAAAACACAGCTATTCTTATCACCCAATCAGAAACCAACCTGCCACATATCAAAACCAAAATCATTACCTCCCACTTCCACAGCTTGAGCTGCCATAGATTCTTCTCCCTCAAGAAGGGAACACTAAGGGTTGTCACAAGTGCACCAATGATCAAGATCAATACCAACCACTCCAACAAAATCCATAAGCTGAAATGTGTCTTCTTATACTTATCAGGAAGATCCTCTTCCAAAAACGGATCATCCTCATCCTCATCACCACCCTTCTTCCCCAACAACCCGGAAAACAACTGACCCGACCTGGGGACCCGACCCGATTTCTTGTCGGGCTCTTCGGGCGGGTCCAGCAACCTAGACCGGGTCTTTGTCTTCAACAAAGCGGATTTTTTCTGCATAGAGTGTGTCCTCTCAAACGAACGGTTTGAGGTGCACCTGACAACTTCACCGTCACCTCCACCGCCATTACTCGCCGGAGACGGCGAGCCACGGCGATCCTGGTGCGACGGATGCGGCGGCCGTTGAAACTCTCCCATCGACGGCGAGTCCCTGCTGTGTCTTCTCCTTACAGAATCGTTAGGCGTTTCAGCCATCACATTGGACGCAGGTTCCTCGAAAGACACCTTGAGCTCCTTGGAGATGCGGTTGTTGTTCAATGTCGGAGACTCCTCCACCGGCGGAAGCTTTCCTTCGCTGGCGCCTGCGCCGGAGTTCTGTAGCTCCTCCATCTCCAAATCCATGTCCAAAGAGATCTCGCCGGAGGCCCTCTGCTTGTGGAGGAACCTCCCGATCAGCTGCGACGGCGGGTCCTCCTCCTCCGTCACCGGCAGTACACCTTTTTGCCGGAAATCGAAACTCTCCTCGGCATTGTCTACGGCGGCGCCGTCGTCGCTGCTGCCCCAGAAATCGTAGCTGGACTCCCTCCAAATCTTGTTCCCACCATCTTCATTGATCTTGACAACGAAATCTCCGGCGGCCATGGAAGGCGGCGGAGGAGGGTAGGAATGGTGGTGGTGGTGGTGGTGAGTGGTTTCTTGGTCGTGGAGAATAGGCAAGTGTTCGTGGTTGGAATCAGGGTCTCCGGATGCGGAAAACCTTCTTGAATGTTTGTTGTAGGAAGCATAGGATTTGAATGATTTCCGTATAGATTGCATCAGGATCAGGTCAGCTTTATGATAAAGATTGAATTTTTACTAAAAGAAACAAGTGGGGTGGGGGTGGCGGAAATGCTCGTGTTTGGTCACCAAGAAAATTAAATATGAATGTGAGAGCTTTTCTTTTTTTTCTTTCTTGGGAGTGGTTTGTGGGGAAGTGAGGTTTGGAAGAAAGGGTGTTTCCTGGTCACTGGGGTGACGCGTGTACAGGGATCATCGAACAAACCAGCGGAAAAGATGGTGTTTATGTCTACGTTGGTGGCACGAATAATGTTTTAAAATTGATTGCAGACGAGAGGGTGTTTATAGCGTAATAGGATTAGTGTTTGTGTTGTTGATGGGTTAGTATTTTATGTTGTGTGTTGTTGTGAAGTGTGTGGTGCTGGTGGTAGGGTTGCTATAATGAAAATGCTGTGAGTGGTCCTTCTGGAATAACCGCGTCCTATCGATGGGCATGGCAATGGCCCTATGCTGGGGGCGATGAACCACGCCATCAACTTTATTGCTATAATTATATAACGCATGGGATTGGACTCTAGGGTAGGCTCAGAATGTGCCATATTTTTGTTTTTTCTGTTGCTTTAAGAACATTATGAGAAGTTACGTGTCCAACAAAATTTTGTTATGCATGGAAAAAAAAAAAAGAGTTTTGTTATTGTATTTTTTTTTATTGATCGTTTTTCCTTCTTCCTAAGCCGTGTTCAATATCTAGAATTCATCATGTTTCGATTAACCAACTCGGATCGAAATCCATATTTTAAAACCATAAAATATTAATAACTTCAATGAAAACGCATAAAGCCATAAAAAAACATAAGAAAATTGTAAATTATATGTTAATAGCATACTCTTGAATTTAAACCAGAATAATGCATTTTATAATCTAATTTAGGTTTAAATTTAATAAGAGTCTGTACTGGCATGTGATTTAGTACAATTTTATTATATATTCTTTTTTATGACTTTATACGTTCTTATTGAAGTTAGTAATATTTTTATGGTTTCAAATTATAAAGAGCTTTCTCTTATCGTGATTTTTTTTACTTCAGAAAAACAAAAGAAGCAGAACGTGTCAGTTGATTTTCTCGTCAACACGCGCTTTCTCTCATTCCGATACGGGGAAAATATTGAAAAATGTTAAAAATATTTTAACAAACGTTCTTCAGTCCAATTTCGTTTGTATCAATCTTTTATGTCTAGGTAGAAAGTATGGCTGTATCACAGTTGTGTCATATGTGAATGTGAATGTGATATTTGTGAACTGTGATTATACAATTTTCAATTGCCGAACCCAAGCCCCACTTCAACATGTTGATCGATAAAGCTTGAAAGTTGTTTTCACAATGAGGAAGAGAATAAAACAAAAAACAAGTACAGCTAGAAACGGTAACATAATTTAGCGTTAACGAATAAACAAAATCTATAACCTGCTCTTTCATGTGGTTTCAATTGAACGTGATTGATTATAAAGGAGAGAAAGCAAAACAAAAACAAAACGGCTAAGCTAAGGATGAAAATGTAAAAATAAAGATAAAACAAAGTGGGAAAGACAACAGGGTGCTTAAACCGGTTCATTTAGGATGAATATAATGCTTTCTACACATTATTTTCGCAATACATTTCTCACAACAAATAAAAAAAGGGAAAAAGACCAAATAGTTATGTAAAACGTGATGAATTTGGCTATAGTTAAGTGATCAAAATCATATAAATACCAAATAATATATGTACAAAAATGTACTATTGAATTGGTATACGATGATTTGGCAATAGTTTTTGAGAGTGTGGACAACCAAGTTTTAGTCTAAAAGATGCGGAATATTGGTTTAGCTAGCGACAGCATGCGAATCAAGATGATGTAATTAAGCAGTTTGCTTTGAAGTCAATGGTGTAGGAAGACCAATTTACGAATCACAAAAGAGTAAAGTGTCTTGTTTTGCGTCATTTTCGCCGCTGATGCTTCCCTTTCGTATTTTTCTAATGCCTACCATCATTTCTTGTATGTTGCCTTTGATTAAGATCTAATCTAATTTAATCATACCCCATCAACCTATCTATCTATGAGCTGTATAGTAAGCTTTAAGTTAATGCAAGAAATACAGCTTAGGAAATTGATTACTATTAAATACTGGTCTAGAATAATTACTATATATGTGACTAATCAAGGTGAAACCTAAACTGTCGCAATGATACTTTTCATTAAGCAAATAGTCAATAACGAATCCATTCCACAAACATAAATATAATTCTCACAATCAATTTGCTGGCAAGTGGCAACAAACCGTGAAGTTCAGCAGATTGAATGCTACTATACGCGAGCAGTGTTTATCTGTGATACAGAAATTTGAAGTTAGCTAGATTGACATTTAATTTAATGTTTAGTTTCAAGCAAATGTTTTGAGTGTGAATTAATTTATTAGCACTCCAAAAGGTATAAGGACTCTCCACGTGTTTTTGGGAACAAGAAATTGCTAATTAGCAAGAAAAAAACGCACTATCAGTGGCTACTCCCCATTAAATGCATTTATTTGTAACATTCTTAAAATGTTCTTAATAAATGAACATGATTTATATGTAACTATTTTTTTAGTTTTAAAACTAAATTAAATTTTGTTTGGTTCTCAGTTGTCTATTGTCATTTTTTATTTATTATTTTTATTTATTACATTTTTAAATACCTTTGACATTATTTTTGTATTTATAATACATTTCTACTCTAATATTTTAAATTTATATTTAATAGTTATACTAATTAATATCAAACATAAAAATGAACTATATTTAAACTTCAAGCGTAACACAAAAACAAACACACTAACTTACAAATAATGATTAACTTTAATTAAAAAGTATAATGAAATAAAATTTTAATAGCTTATCAAATTTGATTATATTAAAAATATACTTTTTTGTTCACATCATACTTGTGCAAAAATCTTACATTCAATATATATATATATATATATATATATATATATATACATAATGTCTACAAGCATAATATGTGCTACTGCAACGTCGATAGTGAGAAGTTTGATTAAGAGGTTATGTAGCTAAAAATAAAATAAAATAAAAGTAAAAAACTGAGCACTAGCAGCACAGCAGTATCACTAACAATTTTCTAGTGTTCCTAATAATTGCATCATAAAAACAGAAAATGAGCACATATTTTTCTTCATAATAAGAAAATTATTGATGCCTCTTCCTCCGTAAGGCTTGATCATAGCCAACATGGTAATGTATCCTCTGAAAGTGTTATGATAGTGATTACCATACAACCAAAACAAATAATAATAATAATATAAAAAACATGATTTTAGATGAATTAGAAGTACTGAAGTAAAAAAAAAAAGATGCGAATATAAAATAAGATAAAATATATTAAAAATTAAAAAGATTTGGAAACAGGAAAGAAAGCTGAGGCTAGAGATAGATGAAGTAAGGTGTGTGAATTAATCGGGGACATTTTAGAAATGTTACATATAAATATACGAGGAATAATAAGAGACAAATAAGAGTGATAATAACTACACCCTCCGATATGATATAATTGCGAAATTGCAAGTTGACGTGGGAAGTAGGACAATTAAGTGTAGGCAGAACAAAAGGATTGCCAAAATATCATCAACATCTGATTATTTCGCAAACAAAGGCGTAAAATCCTGACTCGACTTTATAGTCTCGACAATATGGCAATTACGTGTTAAATTTAATTTGATCTTGCGTTAAATGTTCAATTATTACACCATTGAAAATCTTTTTATTGGTAAATTATTTTTACCATAATTTTGATTTTATCATCCTTTTATGTTAAATATTATTCTTAAACAAGTTGCTGGGTGTTTAGTTGTTTGAAGTGATAAGGTGTTTCAATCCCATAATCAAGCGTGTACGTGGTTCCAGTTCCATGAAGAAAAATAATATTTATTTGGGAGATCTAAAACCCCCTTTGAGATCTATAGAGAGCGAGTCGAATTAATCGAGTTTTTAATAATAGGATTGAATGAATCGATGAGTTTCACCCAAAATATTATTCTTAGATAGTTTTAAATATTAATTTTGCTTTACCATTAACTTTCCCCTCTCTTTGTATCAACAAGATTGTGATCTTGGAGGTGTTGATAAATGATGAACAAGGGTGAAAATTGACTAGGCAACTCATGAGGATCTTCCACTTAGAATGCATTAGGCCTAATTATTCACTACTAGAAACTCTGGAATATAGAGAGATTTCAATTTTCTTTTATGATACAAACGTATTTATAGAAGGGTAAACGAAAACATGGAAATTTTTTTTCTTTTGCAAAATCTATAAATCCGTATGTAATTGTTGATGCAAAACTTTACAAACAAATAATGAAATAATTCTTTTTCACTTTTTCACAAAATATACAACAGATTTTTATTTAAATTATTAATTTAAAATGAATCCAATATATTATAAACAAGAAAATCCGTCAATAATTTGAAATTTAAGATGTGTATTTACGCAATACAAACAGATTATCTTACCGGTAAATCTGCAACTAACTTCAATATTAAAAAGACACATATTTAATGTGCGCATTATAGACGAAAACTCCATTTGTAATTTGAAATTTAAGGCGCTTATTTAACACACGCATTACAAACGGATTTTTCTGTCATGAATCCGTTTGTAATTTGAAATTTAAGATTTCAAAGCAGAAAATCCATTTGTAGCCTCAAAGATTAAAAGGGCACATATTTAATAAAATTCAACAAAGGCACGCATTACAGACGAGATGTAATCCCTAGGTTAAACAAAAAGGGTTAGAAATTTTTTTGAATTAAAGAGGGTGCCAGTTACTCTTAGCGTCAATACGGGTTCTTAATTTCACTAGTTTGACCACACGCCCTTGGAGGGCTATATAGTAGAACCAATTTCCTGGGATCAAAAGTCCGGTAATTGTTTTTGGAGATAGACAAATTGAAGAGTGATTTTTAATGAATTTTTGGGAACCTCTAGACATTTCATTTTTAGCCCAAAAGTTTATAAATTGTCAAAATTTCTAATTTGAACTAAAATCCAAAAATTAGATTTTGATTTGTTGGGGTTTTAATTTTTTTTGATATTTTATTTGAATCCAAATACGAGTGTTTCCTTATTTACATTTATGTTTTAAAGTTAATGGAAAGTAAAGTAAAATAAATGATTAACTTAAAGTAAATAAAGAAAGGAAGTAAATATTTAAAGTTAATGGAAAGTAAATATGAAAGTAATGGAAAGTTTTAAGTTAATGGAGAAAGCTTAATGGCGAAATGCCAAGCGGCAGAGAGTCCAAAGTCGATGTTGGAGCTTCTGGAGACCGCCCAGGCGGCCTGTGACCGCCTAGATAAACAAAGAGTAAGTCGGTGCGCCAAAGTGGTAAGGAGACCGCCCAGGTGGTAAACAACGAACATAAAAATCTCATTTCGGGCCTAGAACACCCAAAAACACATTTCATCCTCCCCCAACCTCTAGAACCTTCATTCTCCCACTCCCTTTCACCCCCAAACTCCATATCCAACTCCATTTCCTTCATTATCTTTCAATTCTAACTTCAATCCTTCAATCCTAAGGCGGTATGTAGTTTTCTCAATTTTGCTCTATTTTCTTCAGTTCCTTCTTGTCTTAGAGTGGTTTCTATGCCTATGAGGGTAGAGGGAGCTCCTTCTATGTTAGAGATAAACTTAAGGTTTCTTAGTGATTTAGAGACTAATCAAAGGTTCTATCACTCCTATGATAGATCCTGGTGTCATCTCCACTCCAAGGAACCTTGTCTGAGCCTTCAACTTCTGCCACTCCAGGTGAGTGGGTTCACATCTATGATCTCTATTCCATGCATTAAAGTTATTTTCATCGAAATATAGCCTAAACAATGAACTTTAGAGGTTTTCTTAGAAGTTGTAAGAATTCTATTGTGTTCTATATTTTGAACCACAGGTTTTAACATGAAAACATGTTTTAATAAATCCATGTGGATGAAAGGTATTTTTGATGAAGTTGGAATGCGAGAACATGACTTGTTGAACTATTACAATGATGATCTGATTTGTGGAATCGTGGATTTTACTTGATTGATGTTTGAACCCTAGGGTAGATGCCATGGTTTTCAAAGTTTGGAGATGATACTGTATTCTTTGATATTGAGCAGTAGCTATAGAAAAACAGGCTGTGTTAGGAGTTAATCAGCTAACCTTGGTACCAAGTAGCCCAGGGCCAGAGGATTCAAAGAAGGGACCTAGTTAGGTACCCATTATTATCACACTGGGGACGACGACATGTAATGCCTAGATGTGACTAGAGATATTGTTATGCTGTGCATAACCAGAGCAAAGATTCCTGTTTCTCTATTGAGATCCTGTTGGAGTGTTTTACAAGATAAAGTTTTTTAGTACTCTTGCTTATACTTACATTCCTATAACTATACCTGATTGGTTGAACAGTATTTATATCATTGTGATTTTATGCATGCCCTTTAACGCTCTATGGGAGGGGTTCCAAGTGAGGACTCACTCACTGGGTTTTGGTAACAAAACTCACCCCTCCTTTGCTTTCTCTATTTAAATATAGTAGCTGCGCGGATTCTTCCACGCCATCTTCCTCCCAACAGCATTAGATTACAGTTGTCGTGCCTATTAGGTGAGGAGTTTGGGATTTTTGCTCTAGACATGCTCCAAGTGTGATGCAGGATTCCAGGATTTGAGAGCATGTTGTCTTTTATATAATCATGTATATTAGAATGTTATTTTGGATAGTAATAGTCTTTTTCTTTTCGTAGACACTTTGTACAACAAGGACTTTCTGTATATTTTATGTTAATATAGCGTTATACTTTGGAACGGATTATAAAAGCTTGTTTTTATAATTATGATGTTGGAAACGAATAATATTTAGAAAAGAATAAAACTATATTATGGATTTTTTGCATATAGAAATGATACAGGTTAGGAGGCTTACGTGAGAATGAAATTTCTCACGTGCCTCACGTCCTTAAGTCGGGTGATGACACGAGAAAATCTGTTTGTATTACCTTTAATGAATTACGACGGAAAAATCCGTTTGTAACGTCATAATTGAGGCTACAAATGCAGTGTCACTTTCTTTCCCATTTCTCATTTTTACTTCTCTCTCTTCCATCTCTCTATGTTAGAAACCAATGACCGTCACCGCCGCCCTTCTTTATGCCAGTGTCATCACCAAAGCCCCTATTTTGCAAATGATTTGCGTCATTGTGTTCGTGGTAATGTTCTCTAACTTTTAATTGGTTTAGTTTTTTCATTTTCTACCTTTTTTGTTGTAAGTTTCATTGATGAGTTGTCAATTTTCAATGGGTAGGAACATTAGTACTTTATTTCCTTTAGGGTGGCACGGAGGATGACAAGGTGGCGTGGCAGAGCACATGGTGGATGTGGCTGTTGATTTGAAAAGATTTGAGTTTGTTTGGGGTGGCATTGGGAAAAGGAATGTTGGAAAAAATGGATGTTCGTGGTCGTGGCGGCAGAGCGATGGTGGTAGAGGTATTTTTTTTTATTTTTCTTTTTATTATAGGCGGATTTTTCAATCTATAATGTTATAGACGGGAAATGTCACAACTCGACTTGGATCGTGACCTGCATAAGGAATCTCATCTTCATGTAAGCTTGTGATCACTCGTCGTACTATATACATACTTTATTCATAAATTCAATGTAAATCATGAATCAAATTCTACATTTAACATATAATAAATCTAAATAATCCTTTTTTCGTAAATAAATTCTGAATTTGTAGCTATAATATAAATCATATTAAGTTGCTCATTTACAAAATAAACCATGAATGATAAATCGTTTTAATACAAAATAATCATGGTATACAAAATGTAATAAATGCATGGTTGAGACCTTGCTTGTAATGTTACTGAAGCACTCTAAGCCAAAAAGCGAAACATTGTGGCTTTATGCCAATGTGAAGCTCGCCTTATGGAGATATCTCCGAGGTGGAGGATCTAAAGCTACACTTGTATCTATGGGAAAGGGAGAAAGAGGGGTGAGTTTTGTTACAAAACTCAGGAATCCTCACTCAAAACCATACATGGGACAAAAAGAATTATACATAACTAATAATGCAACATTCATAAAGCATTTTTACGTACTTTACATAATAAATATCATCTTTATCTTCTCAAAAATTACTAAGAGAACAGACTATCTATCACCTGTAAAGAGGGTGCTCAAGTCCTTGGTGAACAAAAGCCCCTAGCTATATGAGATCTTAACAGTTCCTGGCAAGCCACATCCCTGCCGATCTAAATCTAAGAATAACTTGTCCCTGGCGGCTTGGTATACCAAGGTTAATGGAATAATTTCGTTAACTCACAACTATATTCTTCTAAGTAATTCCCTATTCTAAAATCATGTTGAAACCATAAAAGGGAAATCCTATAATTCTAAGTTCAACATGTCTCATATTCTCATTAATAAACTTAAGGCTTTACTTCTCATTTCATCAATCATAAAAAATTCTCCTCAAAATAAACCAAGTTTCAAATCATGAATAAATGATATAATAGCTTTTATATTTCAAATATGGTCTTATGAATTTTGATAAACATAAATTTCCATGCTAATCTTCAAAACATATTCTCCAATCCTTGTAAAAATACACTTAAATACCTTGGTTCATGTTAAAACTATAGCGGTCAAGTTGAAACTCACCAGCCGCATCACTTATGACCACTATAATAGTCCTTAGACCACCAAAACCCCAAACTCACATACCTGTGACCGCTATGCGGTTCTTAGACTACCAAAACCTCAAACTTTGTGATAGCAGCACCAACTTCTTCATTTTTCTACCATTTGGGGCCTTTTCGGCAACATGGGTGGGTCTTGGGACCTAGCGTACAAAACTTATTCACTGACAAGATACCTCTGGGTATTATAGGAAAATCTGTAATGAGCTAATTTTACAAGTTTTTTTTCAACCAATTACAGATGGAAAAATTCATCTATAATATTTATAGATGCAAAAATAATAGACGACATGTTTCCATCTGGAATTGAAAAATTCGTGTATAAAGCTTATAAAATCTGTCTATAATTCCGCCTGTGTTCCACAAAAATCTTGTAGTGATTTATCTTAACTTACCCCCAAAATACTTATGAGGACCAAATCCAAAATTTATAATATTTATGAGTATTAAAAGCACAATCTTAAATATTTATAGAAATTAATTAAAACAATGATCAAAACAGTTATTTTTAAAAAACAGGATCAAAACAATACATATATATATATATAGGATTTATCTAATGAGAGGAGTAGTTTTATATGAGAGTGAGATGATCAAATCTAAACTGGATAATCATACATGAATAGTTAGGATTAAAAGTAATTAAAAAGTCACATGATCATCACTTATAAAAGTCACATAATTTTATGTTTTAATCATGACTATTAATGTGGATTAACTTTAAATTTGCTCCTCTAATTCTCATATAAAATCATTCATTTCACTTGATATATATATATATATATATATAACACCCAAAATTAAATAAAAATTCACTACATTCGTAAGAACCAAAAATACATTGAAGCGAGTTTGTATTTTTTAGGTTATTTGTATAATTTCATTTTGTCTTTTTAAATAGTGTATAAAGTAAAGTGAAGTGAAGTAGGGAAATGGAAATGGAGAAGAAATTATTACAATTGTCTAAGTTTGAGAAGTTTTTGTTTGTATGAGTAACATAATTCATAAATTAAAGTAATTGATGGAAATTTTGATTATTTTTTTAATTGCTCAATAAGACTTCTGAAATAAATTTTTATGCATCTATCATTTTCCTCATTCTAAAGTCTAAATTCAGGATTGATAGTAGAATTCACTTACTTTTATTTCAACACTTTAATCCTTCAAAAATAAATTCATATACTTCAATGCTTAAAAAAAATTCATACTAAACTACATTTAATTTTTGTAACAGAATTCATACACATATTACTCCTAAAGCATCGATATTAGTCCTTGAAAAAATAATTTACAATATATTAATCTTTAATCCTTAAAAAATTTATAAACTATTAATCTTGTAGAGATTAATGCATCTATAACTTTTTTTAATAACAGATTATTATATCATAATATAAATTTTTTGAGAATAAAACGCATTGAATAAAAAAATATACGCATTGAATAACCTTTTAAGAGTTAAAACGTTTAAATAAAAAATTTGTAGAAATTAAAGTGTTTATTGTTTTCATTCTTATTATTTGCACCATCCTGTGGGAATACCTATACACATATCTATACACATATAATAAAGGAGTTAGGAAGAAATAAATGTTTTTTAGTGTCCAGATTTCAGTTTCCAACTTTACCATTATTCTAAATTTTTAAAGCAAATGGATAAATGGCTAAAATTGTAAATACATTAATTGGCAGTCACAATTTTTAATGCACAAAAAAGCCAACTTCTCAGACATTATTATTATTTTTTTTAAAGTGCTCGAGTCTCCTTGTGTCTTTTCGACCACCCAATGATCTCTTTTCAACTCTCCCTGAAACTGCTTTTAACGTCTTTCTGAGTCTAATTTTGAAACCTCGCTCTCTCCAAGTCCCGCACATTCCCATTTCCCTCACTTGCAACTAACTGCTCCATTTATATCTTCTTCTTGCGATTGTTAGGATATTTTTCTTTTTGCCAATCTATCTAACCAAAAATCACACTGATTATTTTTCTTCATTGTATCTTACTACCATAAAAAACAGAAAGCACATCAGGTTTGGCATTGGCAAGAGAAAGCAAACAATGGCAGGGATATAGGCTACAAAATACTAACGAATCGATGGAGAGAGCATGATTTTACCAACAAGTTTAAATTTTTTAAGAGATTTGATAACTTAAAAATTGCTGGAAATGGTAAAGTAGCATGACGATTGAGGTTTGATTTACGTATATTGGATTTGATTACATGATTATAATGCATCGTATTAGTGTGGCTTAATGATTTGACTAATTCAATGATAGAATGCTAAAATAAATAAGAAAATTATTTATTCCTCATTCTGTTCCTTGCTATCCGGTACAACTTTTGTGCAAGATTTCTACGATGTTAGTGTGAAATTATCATTCAAGAAATAGATAGTACGAAATTGAAATTGTAATATAGAATTACAATTGGAATTTCCTTAAATTTTAAATTTTGTGTTTGAGTTCACTATAGAATTGTAATATGATTATTGGGAAATAAATAAAAAATAAAGAATTATATAGAATTTAACGAGGAGAGAAATGTTAGTGTATGAGAAAATATTAGGGTGAATATTTTTATTGCTTTTATATTATGAGGCGTTTGTTTTGAGATTTGAAATTATGTTCCTAGTCATAGGAACATTCCTATGATTATTTGTTAAGATTTGAGAATAAATTTAAAACTTATTTGTTTTATAATCTATATTTCTAAGAATATATGTCATAGTTTCCAAATACCCTTAGATCAAATAATTGTGAGAAAAAAGCCAAATAATTGAGGGATGATTTAGTAATTATGCTTAATAATTATGATTCCCAAGTCATAGGAACTTTTTTTCCCCATCCTTCAACTTGGGAATAAGATTTCACTAAAGCATAGGAAAATCTTTTTCCATGGAATAATTAATTTGAATTTTTTTATAAAACTTGTAACAAACGTAGAACATATCATTCCCAACTACCTATTTAGAAATAATTAAATATACCTCAAACCAAACGCCTCGTTATAGTCCTAAGAAAATGAAAAAAACTATGCCTAAATAGCTAAAATAAGGGATAAATGTATTTTACCCCCTGAATTTTATGCTCATGTGTAATTTACCCCGACTTTTCAAAATGCGCATCGCAACACCTAAACTTTTCAAACTCTAAATACCCATCAGTATAATTTTAGCAACTAATAAAGGTAAGATTATGTGCACTTAACCCCCTAAATTTTTAATTGTGAATTGACACACTTGTCCGTAAATACTATGTGCAATTAATCCCCTAATTTTATTTGTGCAACCCAACACCTGTTATGACTTAAATTATTGGGAATTTTTGCAGTGAAAAGTTTAGGTGTCATAATATTTTGAAAATTAGGGATTTTTGCAGTTTTGAAAAGTTAGAATGTCAAATAATATTTTGAAAAGTTAGGGTTTAAATTATACATGACCTAAAATTGAAGGGGTAAAATATATTTAACCCTTAAAAGAATGGAGCTTCATAACACAATATGTAAGTTAATTTGTGCATAGTATGTTAGTGTATATATCACTTTATGTTGGATATTAGTGGTCAAATTATATTAGATATGACTATTAATGAAAATTTTTACATGTGTAAATTTTTACCACTAATTAAGAAAGTAAAACTTAGACAAAACATCCTAAAAAATTTATATATTTATATATAATATTTGACGCAAGGGAATTTAATCCCAATTAAAATAGTGATGACATAGAAAATATAGCTTCACAAAATAACATAATATCGTTTTAACTAATTGATCATATTAAAAAAAGAAAAGTCATATATAATTTATAATTTTATACCAAAACATTAAAAAATATGACTTAATGAGCATGAAGTGCCCGACAAAACCCTAGTTAAAGTAACGACAAATTCAGAAGTAAAGGTTGCACTTCCAATATTCTCCGTTGAGGTTTTAAAAAGAATATAATATATTTATTTTATAATTTTTTTTATGTAACGAATATAACATAAATTTAATTTTGATATCTAAGTGTAAAATAGTTTTATATTGTCATTCAATTAAATATTTAGTTTGATAACTTTTCAGTAGTGAGTATAAAAATTAATTATTATAACTTATATAATAATATATAATTAAATGATTATGTAAAATAGTTTTACACATAATTAAATCCATATAACATTACTCCAAAAGAATAAAAAATTGAGTGGTGCTTGAACGTCACGGAACAACAATCAAAATTCAACCCGTAAGTAACGGCAGGTATCTATAGAAACGTCACAATCAACGACGATCGATACTGTACACGAGTGTTCCTTGACAGCATCCTTTTTCAATTTTAGAAAAAAAGTTTTGACCCAATTTCACTGTAATTTTCTTATACTATTATGGACAGTTCGATTTAGATTTTGATATAATTAATTTTAAATGAATTAATTTGCGTACGAGAAATATGTTAGAAAGGTGAGTTTAAAAGATTTAATATAAGATAAAAATATAAAAGCTAATATTTTCACTTTGATTAAATTAATCTTTTTGAAAGTGAAACTCTTTTGTTAAAAGTAAAATGAGAAACCAAACCATTTCAATTATTTTCGATACATTTTTCTCATCTGAATGTGAAAATGTTTGCTATCCAAACATACTGTATTTCATTATATTTGAATTCATCAGATAATATAATAATAACACATAACAAAACAAAAAACTTTTGAGAACAATGAGTCGATGCCTATCAACGGGGCTGTGTAGCATCTAACCTACAACTAATTTAAGATTTTTGAGCATTAAGTTGTTAATTAACTGTGTTAATTATGGAGAAATGATAGAGGGACAACAACTTCCCACAATAAGTGCACATTGTCAAAAAATAAAATAAAATAGAGTGTGGGATTAGGAAATGTTAGAGTGACTTACAATGGCCTAGCATACTAAGACTGTATGGTGGAATATCTTATTTATTTTTAAAAAGAAATAAAATTTCAATTTCAATTTCAATTTTTAATTCCTAACATTTCTCATTCCTAACCCTTGCTTGCAGTTAGAAAAACCAAAAACTCCTAAGACACAATTCCATTCCACAAAACCATAACTCCTTCCCTCATTTCACATCTTGCACGACAAGCTCACTAAGGGTGTGTTTGGTTTAAGTTTTCAGTTTTTATTTTTAGTCTTCCAGAATTTGTGAAGGAAAAACTGAAAATTTTGAAAACTAACTTTTAGTTTTTCCTTCACAAATTTGAAAACTAAAACTGAAAATGAAAGTTAAACTGAAACTCAAACAAAACAGGTTCTAAAATTTCGGAGGGCAATTGGTTGAAAACCACTAGCCCAAAGAAGCAGCGGAACGTAATCCATTTGTGAGGGGTGCAATTTCAATTAGGGGGAAGTTGTTGAAGGTGGTGACAATAGAGTTGAGTTTTGAGATAAAACGGAGTTCAAGTTTTAGATGGTTTGTAGTAGCATTGATAATGGTGGAGGTTGGTGGAGAGAGACTGGAAGAGGTTGTTTTTATTTTCTAGTTCATTGTTGTAGATTTTTGTGCTTGATTGTGGGAATTTCAAAGTGGTAGTGTTCATAGTTTTGTTACTTTTGCTATATCTGGTTCACTTACAAGTATAACACCAAATTTCCTAATGTATTGTGGAGAACTTATCAACTAAACTGCCTTACTTACCAGCACGTCTCTTGTGTGTCTTCGCTAATATCAATATGAATATAAAAGATATACTAAATAGACAAGAGAGCTAATACTATAGTTTTGTTCTCCATGCATGTAAGAATCTATACTATTAATAAAGATGATTCATTTTTGTAACTATTTTTTGGTATCTCTTAACTCTGTTTAATTTTATTTTGAAGTTCATTCAATTCAAATCTTCCTCATATTTCTTTTTTCCCACTCACTTCTTCTTTAAAAAAAAAAAACTACCTCACCTTAAGCTATTTACAAACAAAAAATATTTATTAAAATTTAACAATTTATTATTATAGAAATATTTAATTTTATTAATATTTAGAAGATAAAAAATATGGCTTGACTAGCACTTTAATAATTAATAGATTAAATACCCAATTTGAGTCTCATCTATACTATTAATAAAAATGATTCACTTTTGTAATTGATTTTTGGTGTCTCCTAACTCTATTTAATTTTATTTTAAAGTCCATGAATTCAAATATTTTCCATGTTTTCTCCTTTCCCACTCACTTCTTTTTTGGAAAAAAAAAAAATACCTCACCTTAAGCCATTTACAAACAAAAAAAATTTAGTTAAATTTAGCAATTCATTATTATAGAAAAATTTTGTTCTATTAATATTTAAAAGATAAAAAAATGTGGCTTGACCAAGCCACTAATATTAATTAAGTAGATAAGTCAGTACAAAATGCACTTATTGCTTGGTCATTTTCAGTTTTAAAAATGTTATAATAAATAACAATAACTAACACTACTTTTCCAAAACAAAAACAATCACAAAAAATAAAAAGAAAAACAAATCAACAAAACACATCTTATTTTGCCTCATAAGATAACTTTTTTTTTTTTTTACTTTGGTTGTTCCTCTACTTCTATACATTCTTTGAGAAACAAATTGTAAGGACCGTATTTACTTGTCATTTCATGCAATTATCTCCATAACTATATGACCTTTTGTGCCCTATTAGATCCTTAACAATATGACCCATTGTACCCTATTAGAATAGATCACAAGAACCAACACTTGGTCAATTATAAATAACTCCTTATCTTTATTTGAAGGCAATAAATGTGTCACGACCCATTTTGAGACATGATCACGTGAGAAACTCATCCTCACGTAAGTCTTATGACCGTGTCTCTCTATATGCTAATTCAATTATAAACCATTTAAAATGTAATTTTATTTTCTATAGACAAATCATATACTTTTTTAAATCATAATAATAAAAGCTGAACTTTCATAATCTGTTGTCTTTAAAATCTGAAATCATAACGTGAATAAATATATATAGAGTCAATCATATACAAAATATCCATAAGTGGTAAATTCATATAAATACATCCCAAATTAATATCACAATATGCGAAAAAAATATAAAATATGCTCTAGAGTCCGGATCTTGCCTACATTTACATTAGAGCACTCTAAGGCAACCAACATATACTTCACCTAATAAGGCTTACCAATTGAAATCTAATGTTGCTGGGATAAAGATGGTTGGGAAGAACCCACAGTGGCCGCTGTATTGTAAATGGGACAAAGGGAAGAAGGGTGAGTTTATTACAAACTCGCAAGTGGATCCCCACTTGTAACCCCCTTCATAGTACATCAAGGAATAATGCACAAAATCATAATAATCATAGTAATAAGGTTCTAAAATAGTTCATGTTTATATACATGTATAATCAAAATCATAGTTTTCCAAAGCCAACAACAATATTCTAATAAAGAAACAGGAATCCCTGGTTATGCCTATCACTTATGGCATAACAATTTCTCCTCTATGGTTCTTAAAGAATCGAAGTTTAGACACCTAACTAGGTTCGATTATCTGCCTCATGAGATTGTCCCTAAGGACAACTTGGTACTAAGTTAACGACGAGTATAGCCGTTAATTCGCCGTTTATTTCTCTATGACTACTTTCCTTCAAAATCATAATTCTAATCTTTTTTCTCTAAACTTTGTATCTGGATATAAAAGCTATATTACATGTAATAACCATTTTCACAACTCATTCTAACATTCATAAAAGTCTCTAATCATATTTATCATCAATTCTATATAAAATCAGTTTAACAATGATAGTCTCATGAGTTTTGTCAGAAAATACATTTCATGTTCTAAAATTGAATTTAAAATAGGATAACTAACAGTAATCTCAAATGTTGTATAGTAATCTTTAAAAATTATGCTTTAAGTCATATTTTTATGAAAATAGTTTGAATGAACAACATATATATCATAGGTTTGAACTCACTCACTTGAAGGGATGAAATTTGTAGAATCAACACCAACAGGATACTGGAAGAGGAAATGACACCAATATCTACCATTGAAGCAATATAACTCTAGCTTAACTTCTAGAATCCCTAAATAACTCAAATCTAACATAATAGAAGAACTTAATTTCTTGAATAGCATGAGAGCACTAATACTACCCCAAGAACAAGGAAGGATAAAAGAGAAATGGAGCAAAATCAACTAAACAACTTATCTTAAGCTTGAAAGATGATAGATTGGAGTTAGATTTGAGATAAATGCAAAAGAAATGGAGTTTAGGGTGACAAGTTGTGGTTTCTGGGTGAGAGCTCGTATATGGGATAGGAGTCTTAAAAACTCTCATCTGAACCCCGAAATGAAGGTTTTTATTAAAACTTTAAGCAGCATTCACTAGAGTGCATGGTTTCCTATTTGCACCGCCTTACCCTCGTGATCACTACAACACTCATTTTAGCATTACAGCGCTCTCTAGAGTGGTTTTTCCCTAAATTTTGGGTTATAAAATGAGTGGGGTCTTCCAACAACACGAGTAGGTCCCAAGGAACCCCAAGGCCACACTAAACTTGCCTAGGGACATGCGTACCTAAGGTATTACAAAATGTGTCCACAATAATGTTTTGGATTGATTTTCTACAATTGATCTAACTAATAGAAACACAACTTGAATGATTTTTTTTTCATTCTTATAAGAATTCATTGCCTTTGTCTTTCCATTGTCATATTAGATACGAGAGCAAGCACTCATTTTAAAAATGAAGGCCAACATGGACTGTTTAAAATTAAAACGGCACTCAACCCCAACAACATTAGCCAAGGCTGCCAAAACAAATGCCATTGAACTGGTGGCTAAGAAATAGAAAGTGTCATACACATGTTTAACAAAGCAAAGGGTATGAACAACTTTGTAAAATATTTTGATATAACATACTTAGCAATGAAATAGATAATTTAGGAAATATATGATTGTATTCATTTTTTGGTTTATTTATATTTTCGACTAATCTTCAAAGTGATTAGCATTTATAGTGAATGATAGATATTCTTTATAATTACTCATACCAAAATCCTTCAATATATTGCTTTCCTATGTCTCTCTCTCTCTCTCTCTCTCTCTCTCTGTATATATATATATATTTTCATTTCAGTTGTATTTGTTTCTAAAACTAATTAATTTGAAGCTATAAGTATTGAATTGTTGAATCACTTTTTTTTTTGGAACAGGAGTGTTTGAAATTCTCCTGTCCAAATATAAGATAAAAATATAGACAAATGGTAGACTGTTACCTCCAAAAAAAGAGGATTTAAGTTAAAAATTAATTAAGAAAAACTTATGAAACAAATGTATATGTAGCTTAAAGAAAGTTTAAAAAAGAAAAGAAAAGGTTATCCCATGAGGCAAAACAAAGTGTGCTTTGTTAATTTGTTTTTTTTTTTTATAGATTTGTAATTGTTTCTAAGATTATGTTGGAAAAGTAGTGATAGCTATTATTATTTATTATAAAATTTCTAAAACTTAAAATGACTACCAATTAATATAGTAATGCACATTTTGTACTAAACTTATCTGCTTATTTAATATTCTTATATGCATGAGCAAAACAAAACTATAGTATTAGATCTTTTATCTATTTAGTATATCTTTTATATTCATGCTGATATTAGTGAAGATACACAATTAAGAGAAGTGTTGATAAGTAAGGCAATTTAATTGATAAGTTCTTCACAATATGCTGATAAGTTTGGTGTTATGCTTGTAAATGGACCAAATGTAGTAGCAAAGTAAAAAGGCCATAAACATAACCACTTTGAAATTCCTATAGTCAAGCACAAAAATCAACAACAATGAGCCAGAAAGTAAAAAACAACCCCTATGAGCCTCTCTCTCCACCAAACTCCACCATTGTCAATGCTACCACCAGCCATCTCAAGTTTCAGTTCCCCTTTTATCTCAAAACTCAACTCCATTGTCACCACCTTCATCAACTTCCCCTCCAACTGAAAATCAAACCCTCCCTTCACAACGGATTATGCTATGCTGCTTCTTTGGGTTAGCAGTTTTCAACCAATTGACATCCGAAATCTTGATGAGCCTGTTGCGCAAGATGGTAAATGAGGGACGAGTTAAGGTTTTGTGGAACATAATTGTGTCTATGGAATTTTTGGTTTTTCTAGCTACAAGCAAGGGTGAGGAACGAGAAATGTTAGGGATTAAAAATTGAAATTGAAGTTTTATGTCTTCTTTTTAAAAATAAATCATATATTCCCGGTCCCACACTCTGTTTTGTCTTTTCTGATGGTGTTCATTTATCGTGGGCAGTTGTTGTCCCTATATCATTTCTCTTAATTATGAATGCTCAAGATTAAGCAAACCCTATTTCATTTGCCTTAATATGCAGTAAAGACCTACTAACGATAGGTCCATGCCTGCTAACTATGGGTCCATGCAGTAGCAATTTACCCCAAAATGCATCAAGCTCGTTTCACATGGCTGCAGGGCATTCATAGCCTGACCCTTGTCTGCGTGCTCAACTTAGCTGCAACAAGACATGATGTTTAGCTAACAAACAATTATGCAGAGTGAAAATATAAAATGGTAAAATGTTTTTTTTAACTATTTGTTATGAAAAATTATTTGTAAAAGTATAAAAATAAGATTATAATTTCACTGCACAGACTCATCGAGAGCCTGGTCCATGCGGCCAGCTCATTTCGTGAACGAACAGCGCCACATGTTAGACATTGCCGATAATATACAATACAATAACTATCAAGTCCATCAATTATAAACTAGCAAAATTCTTACAAAGATCAGAAACATTTTATTGAAAATTAGAGAGGGGAGTTGTTGACGTTACACCGCTGAATTCTACCATCACCTCCTTCTTAGTTATATGAATAAAATCCGGCGCAGAACTCAAAGAAATTAAAGGGTATTAGTTACCAAAAAATTTAGATAATGTGAAGAAAACTGTACATGTCAATGTAAAAATAAATGGGAAATATGGAACCCTTGTGATTAATCCTAGCTATGACCATGTTATGGACATCGACAATTCAAATATCTTCTTAGTGATGACCTCGCCTAAGGACAGAGAGTAGGCCTCCCGATTTATCCTTGCGCCGCTCCTCTCCTTCATCTCCAACCTTGCACATGCATACATACATGCAAAGTGTTATCCATGTCATGATCAAACTGAACGTGAAATATTATTTAGCCTATAGTATATGACCAACTATGGGATTAACCAATTTTAAGTGAATTTTCAAATGAAACCTCCCTTGCCCCCGCACCTCCTTTTTTTATTTTACAGGGCACCTCCTTGTTATGTGAAGGGGATAACAATGACACATATAGCTAATATGAAGTAAGATAAATTCTTCTATGGAAATAAACATAACACCTCATATTTGGGAACATTTACAATAAAATTGAGTCTCGTTGGTTTTGTTAAGATACACCCACTATTGAAATGTTTGATTTGTATCTATGCGAAATTTTTCATGAAATAAATTACAGCCTTAGTGCTACCAACAAGGAAAAGTGATGAAACTATGAAAAATAAATATTACTATATACGTAAAGTAAGCTTCTTATACCTCCTTAACTAACTGCTGGAGGATCTCGATGATTTCGGAAAAGTCAGGTCTCAATGTTGGATCTTGCTGCCAAGATCTCTCAAGAAGCTCAACAAGCTTTGGATGAGTGTTCTTGGGGATGGTGGGTCGTAAACCCTGAAATCATTTAAGGTTTTAGTGAAAGATGATCACTACTTCACTAGCTATATAATATACATCATTCCCTGCACTAAAACATATACACCACTAAGAAATCTGGCGGTTTATTCTACCAAATTAAGTAAAGATAAAATTACCTTTTGAACTACTCCTATGGCTGCCTGTAGAGGGGTCAAATATTCGTATGGAAGCTGGCAAAAAAAAACACAATAACTTACAAGAGAGGAAAAATAATACCGTAAAAGTCAAAAGGTTGTACAAAAGAGATACCTTTCCAGTAAGCAACTCCCATAAAACAATTCCGAAACTAAATACATCAGCCTTGTGATCGTATGGCTTGTGTTCTATAACCTTCAATGCAAAGGATTTAAAGGTAAGAGAAGTATGGCAAGATGAGCTATATCTCCCACCCATCTTTGCCACTAGAAAATATTTAAAAGGAAAAGGAAAGCAAATAAAAAACACATTTTAGTGGGACAATTAAAACTAATATTCAGGGCTTGAGTTTTGTAAAACCCTTCAAACCTACCAAGAGTTAGGACTATCATTTTACACTTTAAATTTTTCACATTTCCTACCAATTAAAACACAATGGTAATCCGAAATATAATGCTTCTGAAATATAATGTTGCAGTAATACTTTTCCTCAGACCAAATGCATCATTAAAATTTAACCTCACAAAATGTTGATGGTGCATGATTGAGCTGTACAGGGCAAAGATTACACAGAAATTCAAAGCCAAAACACTAGCCAAATGTGACTCATTAGTATTGTAATAGTTCCATTTTTGGTAAATAGCCAAAACGACAGGAGACGCTAAAACAAATTTATTTATTATTATTTTTTTTTTATCAAAAACATTTATGACTTTAGTTTCTGTGCACTGTCAGTGTCAAATTATTTTACATTGATATCGAATCAGGTGTTGTAACATAAGCAAAAGTTATTGAGTTTCACACCCACTATCTCAAAAAGAAATTACTTTTGCTCATGTGACAGCACCTGGTTGGATGTCAGTATAAAATTATTGTACAATGACAGTTTGTAGAAATTTAACTCAACATTTATTTAGGTTGAAATAGCTAATTCTACGAATTACAACCCATATGGGAACATAACAACCTAACAATTAAACAGACAATCGGTGTTGAAAAGCCAAATAAGATCAAGTACACAACTTGAACAACCTAATTAGTAACATGAGAAAATTATATACCTCGGGAGCCATCCACCGATATGTTCCAGTTTCCGCTGTCATAACTCCCGATTGAGCTTTGACTCTAGCAACTCCAAAATCAGCAACCTTTACAATCTGCAATGCAACACATGCAACTTTGACTTCTGTATGACCCAGTTCACGTTAGCCATATAAATGGCATGATCCACCATGAGAGAGAGAGAGAAACAGAGAGAGCAGAAGAAACATTGGATCAGAACATCATATACAAAAAACAAAATTTAAAGGAAACACCGTACACAATTTTCATCCATCAAAAGATTGGCTGCCTTCAAGTCTCTATGGATTATGTTGTGCTGGTGCAAGTAGTTCATTCCTTTAGCAATGTCAATTGCAACTTTGAGCAGGGTAGGAAATTTAAAAATGCCCTTCTGCTTATGTAAGTAGTCGTACACACTTCCACCAGACATAAATTCTAAAATTTGAGAAGTAAACAACTATTACAGCATGGTTGACAATTGCAGAATATTTAAGAAGACATCTATTCCATTACTCTACCAAAAAATAAAATTCACTGGATTTCACCTGTTACTATGCATAAGCTTGGGGGTTTGGTACATGCCCCTATGAACTGTACAACATTCTTGTGTTGAACCTTTCTGCAAGTACCAGATGTGAGTTTAAGGTATTGTGTAATTTCAAAAAATTTAAAAAAAGAGAGAGATTAAACAGAAAACTGATAACCAATTTACAAATTGCACAATTTCCGTCCCCAAGACCAACTAGACAGTGAATCAGCCAACTGTAACTGAACAAATGCATAAGTTAATTCTAATACTCTTCACTTGAGTACAATTCTCCGGGATCTCAAAAAAGTCAAAACGAAGAGAGAAATTCAGTGAGGGAGCTGTCACAAAATTTGGAAGAATTGGGCATTTGGGTTGCTAAATTGGTGAGAACTGCTGTGAAACTCAACTTCACATCTAAAGGTGGGATTTATCATTATCTGAAAAAAGAATTATGGAATGGTGCAATTATTGAATATGCACTCACTTCAAAATTGTATGTTCTAGTTGCTCATTCACCTGGGTTCAAAAAGATAGGAGTTACAACATTTCATGAGTAGACATTTTGAAATTCTCAACACGTATATGCCTCTATATTCAAATGACTCAAAAAAGGAAAGAATTTTGATTCACTAACAATATAAGAGTTTCTATGTTGTCATCTAATTATATATTTTCTTTTGTACGACTTTCAAGGTAGTGAGTTGTTGAGTCGAACACTTTAAATGGAAAGTAGAGTTTTTAAATTTTCAATTGTTGAATGGTTTATAAAGCTCTACTTTCTATGCAATATTTTTTCTTATAATCCTCAAGGCAATTGTTAGCAGAAGTTGAAAAACCTGAAGAAAATGAAAGATGCTCTCCTAGGACAACCAAATTTTTATATTTGTGTTCTGACGTGCAAAAACACTATCTCAATAAACATATCCATATACTTCAGATGGTCAAAATAAACAATTCAATAGAGACAAACCTCATGATATAGACTTCCTGGGCAAACTCTCTCTGCAAGTCTGAATTTACATGCTCAGGCTTGAGAACTTTGATGGCTACTTCCTGGCTACAATAGATACCTTTAAATCTGGTTTAATAGCAGCAATGGTTAATTGAAAATTGAAACAATATGTCCACCTACAGAGAACATCTATAGAATTATAAAATGGAAATGCACAATTCTAAGTACTCACAGTTCACCATATGACCCAGATGCAATTTGAGTTCCAAATTTTAAATGTTTAGGATCTATCTCCCAAACATCTATCCCATCGTTAGGTATTGACAAATGATCAGGTTCATATTTCATCACTGCTTCATCATGTTTGCCAGCAGAAGAAACTGATTGCTGACTGGACCTTGCCCTCCTCTGAAAGCAGTGATCAAATAGAATTTCAATTACTATACAGTAGTCAAAATGACTCTAGCAGTCATCTATAAACACAGTTAGGTGCTTGATTTACCTCAATCTTCAAGACTTCTTTTTCCAAGGCCTCTTTAAGCTTCTCTGTTTCCTGTTAAAATACAGATTCGTCAAGAATGTCCCATGAACAAAACCCTTAATAATCTCACACAGTAACAAATAGGAAGAAGGTGATGGCACATGGAACACAATTAAGTATTCAAGAATATGAAATAATCAGCTTTCAGCCAGTATGGTTGATAAGCTGGTGCTTGTGAACTCAAATACGTTTGCTATAACATGGTTTAGATGAATTTGGATTTGACAATTGTGTTTTTCAAAATAAACATGGGTCAATGACATTAAAGTTTGAAAGAAATTGCTCATCTTTCTAATATTATGTGTTTATCTGCAAGTGATTATCAACATACTTCATAGGGCCATCCGTCAACAACAAACACATCTAATGAGTAACCATCAGTTGTGGAAAAGGCATGGGCCTCTTGGATGTTCAGTCCAATCTCAGCAAGCAAAGCAGTTAACTGCATAAGGAAACAGACCTGTGAGATATTGTCATTGTCATGTGGATTCCAAGTTTATCCTAATCAAGTTTAACCGGGGAGGGTGATTATGTGCAAGTTGGTTTTCAATGTCTATTCCATATGTTTCAACAATATATGGGCGGGGTTTTTGGTTAGAAAAGATATCATATACCTGACTGAGAAGCTTTGGCTTGTCATCTGTTGAGAAGGTGATTTCATGCATGGGCCTACACCATTTTCAGTGACAAATATGTTCAATATTTCAGAAAAAGCATGAAAAATCATTTAAAGTACTTGACTAGAAACTTCATAAATGATCTCAATTTTATAATGGCTTTTCACATATCACACAAGTTTAGATAGGCATATCTTAGGTAGATATGTTCATAAATTTGTATTGTACAAGATTATCCATGGGAAATATGTAAACATCATGATTCATGACCAGACTGGCATGCAGATTATAATTATCAGCACCTCAACCCCAGGAATCCCAAAGAATTTGGTACAATAGAAGAGTAAATGCATGGAAGGTATGAGTATTACATACCAGGCGAGTAAATCTTCAGATCCAACCCCATATGAAAAGCAAAGCATAAGTAATCTATATTCTAGGTCACCGTTCAAAGAAATTTTGCAAGCTTGCAACAGAAATTTTACCGTGAATATTGAGAACTGGCATGTACAGAGTGTTCCTCCTCCATGTCAGCAGAATTATTTGCTTCAAGTGCCAGTGCTTCAAGATTAGGAGAAGAACCAAAAGCAGGAGGTGGATGTATACTAAAAATTAAAAAAAGATAAAAAATCCCAAAAAAAAATTCAGTATTGCTGATTACAGGCATCTAGCCTTAAGTAACTAGATTAATCAGTAGTGCTTTACACAGAGCAGTAAATGCAACCTTTATGACAATTGCACCAAAAAAGTTTACAAGAATTTGATGAAATCACGAAAACAAGAGAGAAAATAATACCTCTGTCTGCTTGAGTATTTTGAAGAGCCTTGACCTGATTCATCCTCAGGAACATCTGTCCAGTCAGCTGAATTTCCATCAGATATGGGATGAACCTGCACCAAGATTCCAATCCCAAAACTGTAATACCCTCAGGGAATGAGGTGAATGATACAAATTGTACCACTCAAAATATGAAAATTGAAACTAAGAACTTAAATATTTTTTTTTTCAAAAAAAATATTCACAAAATCAGAGGTATGGATACATAACTCAGCAAGAGACAATTCTAATGCAACTCAACTAGACAAATGCAGATTGTTAGCAGTGAAAATAATAATCCTGGACATAGTGATGACACATGAACTGAATAGACTTTTATTACAGATATGCAGCTCAAAAGAACCATCAACAATGCTATATGGAGACATGTTGAAATTCAGAAAGTACTCATTTCTGCCACCAATGATGTGATGAAAAATTCAAGTCACTGGTGTGGGAGTACTCCACTAATGCATACGTACCTGTACAGTGTAAATTGTACTAATGGCCAAAAAAAAAAACCATCTATGTGGCCCATAAGTTAAAACTGCATGCAGTTTCAGTTCCAAACAAGCATTTCACAACTGAATTGAATATATTACACATGAAACCACAATTATTTTTGTTTTTATCTTCAGCTTTCACCTTCTGACCAGTATGCCTGATAGTAACAGCCAAAGTAACCAAGTTAACTTCAGACAGAAACACAGCTGGATATGATTTTACAAATATTCCTTTCCTAATTTTAGATAGGTCTCAATTAATCCGGGAAAATTTAATGGAACAAATCTTTCCCAAAGCAGACTATGCCCAGACAGACAAAATGCTAAAAACCATCTCAATTAGTTACAAATAATGCACAAAATAAATGGTTTTACATGTGTCCAAAAAACCATCTTAATAATGTATTCTTTTGTCAAAGCATGTTTTGATTGATACATGCACTGCCTGACTATAATCATTGATCCCCACCAAGGGAGAAAACAATGCTGTATCGAACGAGGGCACTAAGAAGGATATGGATCCATTATCCATAGCATGAAAAACACACAATTGAGTAGTTGCGTTGGGCCTAGATATAATCGAAGAGGGGTGAGCTGACCTGGACTAAGCGAACTTCAATTGCAGGCCTATTAGCAGGATCATGCGCCAAATGCAGCAATCTCTTGTGCATAAGAACATCCGCAGCCCTTTCCACATTCACATCCAGCGCATACCTGCATGCAAATTAACACATACACTCATCAAATCTCTCTCCCAGAAAACCACCAAAAAAGAAATCGCAGCAAACCTAACCTAATCAACCATATCACATCAACAAAACCAAAAAAAAAAATGAAAACTCAAGCAAGCCACTGATTTATCTTCCGTACACATGGATTCAACATAAGTAAAACAAAATGAATAATAATAATATTAATAATCAACAACTGTTTAATTACACTTAAATCAATCTACCAGGAAAATCTCACAAATATAATCACAAAAAGAAGAGTATAATAAGATTGTTATCAAACGACGAAGAAAATGAGACATATAGAGAGAAAATTATGCATATATAGGTGTGTGTATAAAAGTTACAAGGTTAAGAAAGTAGTGGAGAGAGCGAGAGAGAGCTGGTGTAGGGAGAGGACCGTGCGGGGAGGCGGTTGAAGTGAGCCCAGAGCTGATCGTCGAAGCCGGGCTGCGTCGCGTCGGCGACGCCGGAATCCTTGAGGCGGCGAAGTACCTCATTGTAGACTTCGACTTTCTGCCGGTGCTGGCGGCTCTGCGCCGGAGAGGAGGACGGAGGAGCGGCGGCCGTGGAAGCTCCGGAGGGAGTGGCGGTGGCGCTGCCGCAGCTCTCGTCATCGTGCATCGCCAACATCACCATGGAACCACCACAAAAATGCCGAAGCGTTTGGGCGTTTTCACGTGAATGAATGAATATATCTGTGAAAAGTTCTGCTTTTATTTGTGAACGACACAATATCAGGACCTACGTTTATTATTTACACATTTAACATTTAAGAATTAACTATACATATATATATGAAAATAATAGATTATGGTTATGGAACGGATACGCAGATTTTGAATCTCAACTCAAAATTAAAAAAAAAAAACAAAATCCTTCTTTTTCTATATGTCATGTGTTTTATAAGGGCCTGAATTTTGTATTAAATACATGATCTAATTTTTATATATTAACAACATAAAATTTCGTTGATAATGTTAAAAAAATTATAATATTATATATGAATTTAGAATTATATCAGTAAATATGATATATTCTTATTTCTTATATACTATATATAAATGAAAAATTTTAATTTGATAGAAACATAAATTTTTATACACTAGCATGTGGTTAGATTTTTTTTTTTGGTAGATAGCTAGATATGTTTTTACACACGCTGTTATACAATACATATTGATCTTATTTGGATATATGCATATTTTTATTCTCACTTATATTCGTGCTCTTATTATTAAGAGATTGATTTTAATATGATATTAGTTTAAACATATTGAATCATTATATCATATAACATTATATATACAAGAGATTTTTTACATATTAAATATAGTCAAATATATGTGAACAATTTTTTTACACAATGCATTAAATTTAAATGTTGTAATAATATTGGGTGTTCATTCACATTCTGTACAATGAGAGATTTAAGAACCAATTTTCTTTCTTCTACCTACCAAGTCTCTGTTTTTTAACGAGTAACATGTGTTTGTAAGTTTTAATGAGTAACGTGTGTTTGTAAGAGAGGGGAGTAATATATAACTATGAATTGAATTCCTTTTTCTCTGTTTCTTTTTTTATGCCCTTTTCTGCAAGCCTAACTCTCTTTCTTTTTTGGTTTTGACGTGTAACATTTGTTTGAAGAACTGAAGTTGTAACTTGCATATGAGGATGCAGTGATGGAACGGTTGGGGGCTTGCAGTTTACGAGGCCAGGAGTTACGAATAAAATATTTTGGGGCCCGCCGGGGAACATAATTATTTGTGCTCGTTTCTTCCCTTTTTATTACCATCATAAATTGCTGATTAGGATAATTTTTATCTTCTTTAATTTGGTAAATACTGCTGATTTGATTTTGATTTAACTTGGAGGGGAGCATTTTATGGGACCAGTCGTGTGATAATAAAAATAGTTTGTTAACCATTATTAAAAATAAATAATTTATTTAAATATATTTTATAAAAAATTAAGTATATAAATTTATTTTAAAAATAAGTTAATAGTTAAATAATTAAATAAATTAATAAAATATAAACATGTCATTCTATTTTATATTTTATTTTGAATATCATGTTTATAAAATTGAAAAAATATCTATAGATAAAAAACCTATTTTATGAAAATTTTACATGTCTCAAAAGTTGAAATTATTGAATAATGAAAGAGAATAAGTGATAATTTTATTATATCATGAGTTATTTATAAGGATGACAATTGATTTTATAGAGAGAACATGTCTCATGCCCTCATCCCAATTTAAAATTTTACCTCTTATCTCCCATCCTTATCACCATCACAAGTCCTTATTCCTTATTTCCTGAGGATTTGAATCCTTGCATATTCATGGATTTATTAAAAGAATTTTTAAAAAAATTAAAATATTTTTAAATTCAAAACATAAATATCTATAATAACAAATATTAATAATTCAACATAATCCAAATTAAAAATAAAATAAATAATACAAATTTAATATAGATAATTGAAAAAATAAAATGTGATATCCTCATCCCTTCACCGTTTAACAAATGGGGACTCATACCATGAAAACAAAATATATCTTTATTCTTATCTTTATTGTGGGCAATATCATCCCATATGTATCCACTTTAGCTGTTTTTTTTATCCATAGCCATTTATATCTTTTTAATAAATTAAAATATTTATATTTATAAAAACATAAAATATATTTTTTAATTAATAAAAATAATAAATTTAATCACTGTTCCTTGTATATATTTTTAGTAAATTAAAATATCAATTTTAAAATATATATTATAATTAATATGTTGTAATTAGTAAAAAAATACATATAATCCTAATTTATGTCATCTCAATTATTAGAGTAATATATCAATTACACATTTATTTTTAATTAAAAAAAGTAATGTAATTATTTTATTTTTAAAATAATTAATAAATAATTAATATCATTATCAAATAAATGTAAATTGTGGAATTGATTTTTTCTAATATTTTAATGTTAAAAAATTGAAGTCTTGTTTTTCAAAAAAATAATTTGAAACAATTATGGAATTAATAAGTTGGAATGTTTAGATTGTAAAAAATTAAATATGGTATAATGAGATTGGTATATACATATTTTTTATGATTTTAAAGCTTACATTTGAAGTTCAACATTCCCCTCCTAATCTCATTAACTATGATATTGAGTTTTATTAAAATATTAAAACTAATATAGTATAACGTGTGTTATTATATTTTATTATCAATATCATTAAAGTATAATATGACAAATTTTATATATTATAATAATTTTTAATAAATTATATATTATACTAATTAAATCTAACATGCAAAAATAAAATGATATGTAATTAATGTTATTCTTTAAAATTTTAATTTAAATTTGAGAGTGATTAATTAATTAGAGAGTGACTGATTGATCATATTTATGTGTTAATTTACAGTATTAAATTTTTACTTATAATTTATTGACCATGATAATATTGTTGTGATTTTAATTAATAAAATAATTTTAAATTAATATAACTATTATATCAATGATAGCACAAATTTAAGATTGACTCAATAATATTGATTTACATCCTTTCTAAATTCATTGACTCATCTGAAGCTAACATAGATTATGATTAAAAGATATATATCTTATTAATTTTTATAATATATTGTTCCAATGATTTAAGTTTAATGCATTGTTGATGTAAAAAGATATTTTGCACAAATATTCATTATATAAAATTAAAGTATTCAACCACTAATTATCACATTTAAATGTAATTTAAATATAACAAAACAAAAAGAATATCATATTTAAATCATATTGAAAACCCTAAAACACCTCATGAATCCCATTTAAAATAAGTGAATAACTTCCATATTTAAAAATTTCATATTAAAATTAAATAATAGTAGAATATATATGAGTTTATAAAAAAATACTCTAGCATTAAATAAAGAAAATTCTTTGAAATTAAGTCAAAATAAATATATCATAGTAAATATTTATATTTTTAAAAGTAAAAATATATTTCCAAAGGAAAATAAATTATTTAAGTCAGTATTGAATTAATTGAGAAGATTTTAATTTATTTATCTTGATAGGCATGTTGTCAAATAAAATATATAATTTTAAAATATCCATCTATTATTTATGATTACATTGTTATAATAGATTACATTAATTATAAATTGATAATTACATATTGATTGAAAACTATCATATAAGTTAATTTCAAATTTTACATTTATTGATAATATATAAATCAAATGTTCCATATAAAACTATAATATATTTGAAAGAAACCATGACTATATATTAAGCCAAATAATTTTTTGATAAATTAGCCAAATAATATAATCATCAAAAAATAATTTGAAATATATTAGAACAAAATTTTTTTACTATTTCATAAATTTAAAATATAGAATAAAAATTTAAAAAGTTAACCAATAAAAAATTTTTTGTAAAGTAGTATTAGATAATAGGTTTTGAAATTGGATTGTGAAGTAGGAGTGAGATTATGATTTATAATTGATATATCATGATTAATAATTAATTAGAATTAATGTGAATGGTATTTATCAATTAAGTGTAAAAATATAAATTGAGGATTTATTCCAAATAAAATTGTTAGTTCTTTATTAAAAATGACATCGTAAAAGTTTTCTATAGAAATTGAAATATTAATATTATAGGTTTTATACTATCGGTAAAAGGTAAAAAGCATTTGAATTGAACAGTTAGGGGCTAGAATCTCAAAATAAACCCTCTGGCAGGTTTTGTAGAATAGGTCTTAACCTTATTTAAATTAAATCTTAAAGGTTTATGCATTATATAGAAATATATTTTTCATAACATATTATGTGTCTTGTTTTTGTTAAAAAAAAGTGATGTAAATTTCGCTGAATTGGAAAATGCTTCTTGCATAATATTTATTTTTAATATGAATTAGTAGAATCAAAGTACTTAAAATAATTTTTTTAAATTACTTAAATATTAAATATTTTTATTTTTATTTGATAGTTTATTATTTATTCCTTAATAAATATGCTTAAAGTATGCTTAAGTGAAAGATATTAATTTTAATATGATGTCAAATAATTATGTATATTGGTATGTATATAACTTTTAAAATAATTATTATAAATTAAACTTTTGACAAGTGTAACAAAAATCAAATCAAAATATTGGATCCTAAGTACGAATCAAACTGTTGTTGTCTAGCTAAAGGTAGAGGATGGGTGTATTTAGTTAGAAAATGAGATCCTATTTGTTCATTGTCAAAGAGGTGGATGAGATATTAATGAAAGAGATTGTGTCTCTTGCCCTCACATTGGGTTGGTGCCATTAAATTAGCTGAGGATGTATCCACGGCCGGTTTGCATGAGGACCACCGGTCCACAAACCATGATTCCAATTGGAATGCGACCCACAACCAGCCTCACTTCCCAATCAAAAGTTCTACGATCCCACGAGCCTCAACACCCAGACTCCACTAACTACTACTATGGCAATTTCAATTTTTGGGTACATAATTATAACAATTTAAAAAACTACAAGGCAGACAGGAAGATCATGAATTATTATATACTGCCATATTAGTTGAAAATGAAAAGGAATGATGTGGCCTTTTCTGGGTGCCCACTCATTTGGATAAGCTCGTTCGGCAAAGTCGATTTTGCCCTTGTCAGGAATAACGTTTTCAGAAGGGTTAAAAAAAAAAAAAGGGATGAGATTGGATGCCTTCAGTTACGTTAAAGTCATTTACTATTTTGTAAAAAGTCATTTACTATTTGGGTGAGCAATGTGAGTGCGGTTTAATTCAAACATGAAGTCATTCAGGCCAAAAAAGGAAAATAAAAATAAATACTTAAATTTATGCCTAATAATTTTTTAATGGATGAATTGATTCATAATAATTGTAAACATTAAATCTCATAATTGTTAAAATAAGATATTATAGTTTTGACTAATTTGTTAATATTCAGCAGGAGGTAAAGATGAAAAAAGAGTTTGGTTAGAAAATTCTGAGTCTAAGAAAATAGAATTTAACAAGACATGAATTAAAGCCAGGATTATGGGAACAACAGTCAAGCTGATAGACAGTAAAGCTATCTGCAGCTTCTTCTTTAGCTTGACTCCTTTGGCTCTATTTTTCTCAAATGAGTTTCACTTCTTAAGTTATTTTTCATTTTCTAATTTAAAAACCAAAAAACCTATATTAATGTCTTATTTTTATAATTATGAGTGATCAATTTTAATATTTATAATATTAGGATTAATTTATTTATTAAATAAATTGTCAGGACAAATTAGATATTTCCTCAAAAATCATTGAGCTTATACTGTTCACCATGGGGTGTCATTACTCATTATCATTGAATAAAGTTGCGAAGGTGATGGAGTGACGGTTGAGGTTCATGTCATATTAGTGCAAGGATAGCGACGGTAGATGTAAAAGTATTTTATATGGTTATTTAATTATATTGTATTATATTATTAAATATAATTAATGATTTTTTTATTATTTTAAAAATTATGTAAAAAAATTGTTATAATATAAAAAATTTATATTATTAATATATATAAATTAAATTCATTTTTGATTAAGCAAACACCATTCAATTAAGGATGTGTTTTTTTAGATTTTGAAAAAAAATTATAAAAGATAAATTTTATATATAATTGATAAATATAAAAATTGATTTTTTTTCAAAAGCTACTTATTTTAGCTTTTATAAAAAAACTGAAACTTAATTTTTTTTAATTTCAATTATTTTATAAAAATTATCTAAATATATAAAATAATTTTGGATAAAAAATGATTATTAGTCAAAATAAAAATAACCACGATCAAACACATCTTAATTGTCTACTTTTCGCTGCAAAATCCTTCTGGTGTTAAGGGATGCCGTGTTACTTTCGTTCTGTTGTTGTTATGAATCACATTCTTTCTCCAAGGGATTTTAAAAGTATTTTTTCCCGTTTAACTTTGGTGAAAAAATATATCTTCAATGAGTGAAAAATGAGAATGACAAACCCCAAAGAGAAATGTATATCACATACAGGGGAGAATAGTATTAATTAGAGTATTGTTTTTCGCCATAAAAGCTTGACGTGTGTTTAAAAACTAATTGTGTGTGGATGTTTATATACACAAAATTATAAATTGCTTTTTATTAACTACAAATAGTTAGGCAATGAAGATGAGAATAATGAATGTGCACGCAGCCATGCACATACAAGGCTGAAGGGGTGGCCATGACCATCAATAGGTCATGCATTTTTTTTTAATTAGGTTTTTGTTTCAGTGTCCAAGGTATATCCTTTTGAATCAAAGTATTATAATTTAATCATGAGTGTTTTAAATTTTAATAAATTTGGTTAATAAAATATGTAATAAATTTTTAGCCATAATTTATTTAAAAGGTATTAATATTCATTAATTTTATAAAAGTGTCAAAAAATCCCCTTTTATTATCTACATATAGGTCATACTTTGGAAAAGAGCTATAATATGTAAATATAATTTTTTATTAAATATTGCACTAACTCACACCTCATTTATTATGTAAGTCTATATCTTATTCAATAATAAATAAAGTATAAATTGATATGGTGTTCAATATATAAGTCATGTACATATATCATCACTCTTCTGAAAAATATTGGATTATATATTTTATGGAATTAATAGATAACAAATTATAATAAAAAGAGCTAAAATAAAATAAAAAATAATGAGTTGAATGAAGAATAAGTTAAATGATTGTAAAACCTAAAATCGCCAATACGATTCTTGTATATTTTCTCAACTAAAGCAGAATTAGTTCTAACAAATTTTCACAATAAAAATAGCCATTTGTTTTCCTTTATTTCTAGGAAAAAATAAAACTGACAATTTACGAGAGACAAAGGAGTGATTTGATTTATTTTTGCTTGCGCTGTCGTTTGAAACATTTTTAGTAATGTAATTATAAAAAGATCGCCATCTTGTTTTATTTTGTTGCTTGTTTTAAAAATTTTGTAAAAAATAATAAAAATAAGGGGTAAAACAACCACATTTTCGGTTTGCATTTACAAATTTTCAAACTTTAAATTAGGTGATAAAAAATAAGGAGTAGGACAAAGCTGATAAGTTTACATATGCATATGGCATGCAGGCATAAAATAATCGTAGAAACTACTAAGTATAATTTGATTATTGTTTTTTTGGTAGATAAGTACAATTTGATAATGCTCCTATAACCGATGCAACTACCCAACGTGCTTTCATTTTAAAGATTGATCAGGATTATGGGGATCGATTTAAACAATATTATCCCGACACAACGACAACCAATGAGATAAGGTTATACTATTAGTTAGGGGATTATGACCATACAATTAATTAGGGAACTAATGAGAATTATAATCACGTGGGATGAGCCGTCGAGGAAATCCGGCCTCGCAAATGCACGTGGCAAACACCAAGTTATATTCCTCCAATCACGGGATTCCTCCAAACGGGATTTGGCATCTGAGGAGGGATAAACGGCCAGCGTGGAAAATTCGTATTAGCGTGCGTAGAAGGAGTGTAATGGTTTCTCGGTGAGTATATCACACTATAATAATGATTTTATCTTGGATTTATATTAACAGGCCCATTAATTTTTTTAGAGTAGATTAGGCCGCTCATCTGGATATTAATCTATATTCCTTTTACCTATTAAATAAGTTAGACTAAAGCCTTTTTAAAATGTCATTTATATTAAATAGATCACACTACAGATAATATAAATATGCTATTATACTTAGCTTTATATTATTATTATTATTTAAAAAATAATGATAATAAAATATTGTAATCTAATTAGAAGTATACCCTTTAACTTATTTGATAAGTCTTTTAGTCAATTTAAGAACATATTTTTGAATAAATATCCAAAATGGTCTCTCATATTGAAAACAAATTAGTCCATCAAATTTTGAAAGTCAAATTTTGTCTCTCACATTTTAAAAGGGGACAAAGTGGTTATCGGTACAAGTTCATACAATTTTTAAAAAATATTATATGTACTTGTATGAATGAATCAATTTGTCCTTATTTATGATATATTATTGTCCAATATAAGATTTTCAAAATTTGAAAGAAATAATTTCTCCTCTAATATATTTTGAGGGAGTAAAATAAGTATGTAATTTATGTGTTTGTGATATGTTTAGAAGTTCTTTGACTTATTTAAGAGTAAATGTTTCTATTTTTTTAAGAAAAATTATATATTTCTTAATTAGCTTTTAAAGTTAGAGTAGGCTTTTGAGAATGTCAAATTAAGACTGTGAAAATTGCCAGTATCAAAAAATAGGCCCAGACCCAAGCCTAGACTATCATTTTAAAATATATGTTAAGCATATTTGAATTAAAGATTAGCCTAATTTAACCTACTTCCATCCATATTTACCTCATTCATGCAACTCATATAATAAAATGACAATAAGCTCTTCTAAAGTAACAAGAAAGGCCGCAATGTTGTTTATGGCGTTGGCTCTTCATTTTTAATAATTTATACATTAATTTAAATTTTATATATAATAAAAATAATTTTATACTATTAATTAATAGATTTTATCAAAGTGATAAATTATATAAAATAATTATCGATTATCATAATAAACCACTATAATTTATAATTTTAGTAAAATTTTATTAATTGATAATATAAATAAAGTATATTAGTTCACATTACGTATAAAGTAAAATCTTTATATATAAACCAAACTTTTAAAATAGTCTATATTAAGATATAACCAACCTTAAATATCAATGATGAATGTTTTAAATATTTAAAGAAAAACTATTAATTTAGTTTCTCAAAAACTCACGTGATAGCAGTTTTTCAATTTTTTAGATTTAATGAAGAAAATACAAAAAATTTTGAAAACTTTAAATTTCAATTTTTAGTTTTCATTTTACTTTTTTTTAGTTTCATTTTTTCAAAATAAAAAACTGAAAAATGAAAACTATAAAAAAAAAGCTTAAAATAAAACAAATTGAACCTTAGTTTCCTAGAAGATATAATGATATCAATTTAATTCCTAAAAAATGTGTAACATCACTTTAATACATGAAAGATGCATGTAACATCTATTTGGTTCCTCTTATATAAAATTTCATGAAGTTATTTGATGTCATGTGCATCTTTTAGATAAAAATGATTTTAGGGACTAAACTAATTTTTAAATTTTTTGTAGACTATAAGATAATGCCAAATGTACCTTTAAAGACTAAATTTGATGTCACTTGTATTTTGAGTAACTAAACTAGTGGTTTAGTGACATTTGAATGAGTTTACAAATATAAATACTAAGTGTTTCTAGAGTATATTAAAGAAAGAGTATTTGTAGGGTTATTTTTTGAATACAAAAATATCATGTTTACACCAAAAAACACATACTAAGTGGATGAAGTGGTTAACCATGAAAGCAAAAAGAGTAAATCCTACAATTGAATCTTACATAAATGTTTAAAATTATGTGTTTTTTTTAGTTTAATTTATATATATTAAAAGAGTAGCAATATAAAATATTTTTATAATGCTATCCAATCATGTATTATCAAATAATTAAAAGTAGTTAAATCTCACACCCACTTTTTAAAAAGTCATACAAATAAGAAAATTTGATTGAATCAAAATTAAACTTTTTTCAAAGGATCATATGATCTAATTTGGTTAGAATTTTCTACTCAACTCTAAATCTTAATAACCTGGGTTTAGGTTTAAAAAATTTGACTTGATACAATTTTTTTAATTTGATTTTTCAAGTCATATTTTAGGTTAACCTAATTCAATCTGGAATCAACTATTTCTTAAAGATTTAATATTTTAAATATAATTAGTGTTATATTATAAGATTTTATATTTTAATTAATATGTGTTATAGAAATTGACATGACCTTTTATATTGATAGGATTTACTTTAAAGCACATATTTTTTATTTTTTATTAACAAGAACGGGGCTAAATATCTTTCAAATTTTACTTTTAAAATTTTATAATTTTAATAACTATCAAGTTTAATTCGAATTTGAAAAAGACCAAAAAAAAAAGTCAAATTCAGATTTGATCTAATTTTGACCCGATCCATATTCATAACACATACACAGGTAATAGGAAGGGAGTGAGGTGGCAAAGTGACCTTTGGAGGTAACCAAGGGACATATAAGAGAGAGAGAGTGGATGAGCATTGACACACTGACAGCGAAGCGGCTACTCGCCGCTGGAACCTACTCACTTCACACACACTCCCTCAACCCCCCTCCTTGTTGGAAACGGTGTGCGCAGGCCAAAATGGTCAAGAGGAAATTTTTTTTGAACAAAAACATTATAACTATAAATTTTTTCTAGGGATGGGGAGGAAAATAGTGGAATTTGAACATCGCCCACTTATTCAAAGGATATAAGAGATAACTGTAGCTATTAGACTATAAATTCGACTGCGAATTTATTTTGTTTATTCAGTAATACTCTACACGTTTTTATTTATTTATTCATTTAAATAAATAAAGTGGGCAGATATGGGGCCGGTGACGGAACACGTATGGGCCACGTGTACAATGAACTTGAGGACTCTAGAGTCTAGATGTAGGCCCTGACCACCTGAATCATTGTAACGAGAATTTTTTATATACACCCGCAGAGACGGTTTTTCTTCCTTCATGTGCATCAGATTCACCAAACGTTAAAGAGTATATGAAAGAGGGAGGAATTAAAAAGTAATCCAATGATGGAGATGCTCTATGGAGGAAGAAAATTCCTCCTCTAGGGAGAGTATGGTAGAGTGACTCCATAACTGTAACTGTAGCTATTGGGTGCCGGATAGGAATACGATAGTACACGAAAACACACAATAATGTCATTTTTGTTATTTTCACTTGCAATTTGTTTAATTTATAATTTTTCTAACTAGCAACTTAGATAGAGTTTTATAAATAAATAGGGACAATAAAGATAAAAATATAAATAATAAATATATATAAAAATATTATTAAAAAAATATTAAATTTATATATATATATTCTATTCTTATTATTGTCATATTTTAGAAGTATATAATTTTTATGTTTTTCTATTTCCAAGAAAAAAATTTTGTCTTATTTCTTCTCTACTATCAAACAAATTTATATCTCCATATTTCTGTCCTTATATCACTAATCAAATGCTACTTTAAGGTTAGTGATTAAAGATATTTAAAAAAGTAAATTTTAAAATTTTATGACGAATCATATATTTTGAGAATATAAAAACTCATCTTTTTTATATGGAAATGTACTTTTTCAACTTCTTAATCAATAACCTCAAAATCCTTTAATTTATATGCATGATAAAAAAATAATTTCATATTATTAATCAATCAAAGTTTACCAAAATATAAAATCACAAAAAATAACTATTAATTATCATAATTACACACTATATTTTATTATTTTGAAGAAATTTCATTCCCTAATAGTATGAAAAAAAAATTAAGTTTGATGTAAAATCATATCATTCTCAAAAAGTCAAATTTATAAATATATCCTTGGTGAAAAAATTATTACTTTTCTTATGATCTGCATAAAGTGAATAATGCAATATTTTTAATATTTGATTTAAATATTCAATAATGTATTATTATATCAATAAATATAATTAATTTATATACCTGGTATTCAAAATGTTGTATATTTTAAAATATTTGATTAATGAAAGTAGTATATATTTTATTCTTATATATGAAGAAGAAACTAAAAAGATGTTAGTTCGATTGGAAGGTAAGGGACTCGAGTAATTTAAGTATGAGGTAATGTATTCAATTCCAAAATTCATGTGTACAAGATAAAAATCATCATTAGGAGGGATTTCCACTTAAATGCTTAATTCTAATTTCAATTAGTCTACTATATATCGGGTCAAGAAATACTTCGAGGCAAAAGGCGGGAGAAAAAAAGCCATCAATTAAATCATACATCTCTAAGATATGGTAATTGAATCCTAATATGCTATTTGCATTATTACACACCATCCTTTTGCAAGTTAATTGAATAAAAGAGTAAATGACGTAAGCGATAATATATGTGTTGCCTTTATTTTATTTTAGTTTTTTTACTCCTTTGACTTAGGATGGTAAATGTATTTTCATTCATAAGACAAAAAAAAAAAAAAAGAATTGGCAAAGTAATGGATAAAATCGATGGAACATATCTTTGGCAGGACATAAATGAGAGGAACTCGTGGCAAACTTTATTATATACACATGTATAAGTATTTAAGATGATGCGTGAGAGGAGAATTGCGAACTGCCTTCATTGATTAAGGACAGGTCAAACTGTTAACTTTTGATTGTCAAAATCAAAGACACAATCTAACTCCAAGGGCGGCTGCACAGTGATTAAGGGAGTCTATGTCCTAGCTTGCCCTTACTCAAATGTTTGTTTGTTTGTTTTATTTTTTAAAAATCTCTCGTTGACTTGTTTAAAGTTAATTACTTGACTTAATTCAAAAAGTTAATTACTTTAAGAGCATTTTTTCTGATTTAGCAGCATTTTTAAAAGAAGATCCCCACAAACTATACAAGTCATAACAATCTAGCAATGTCTATGATGCAATAACGGTGTGAGATGCTAATAAAAAAAAAAAGGGCGTGTGATGACTAATGAGCTCGATTTGCCTTAAGCACAACTTATTAATTAGTAAATTATTTCTATGCTTTTTGTTCAAGCTTTATTAAGGCTCAAAATTATTTAACTTCGATGAGTTAGTATAAAGTTTTGTATAAATTAAATTTTTTTAAACCCATACGTTAGTCCGAATATATACAACAACAAAAAAAAGGTTCAAAACTAATTTTTTAAAACATTTGTTTTATGTTTTTAGTGGGTTTCAAGTCCTGTATTGAAAATAAAAATGTCTTACATGAAATTTATGTCAGTGATTAACATTACTTCTTTGTTTGCTCCTTTTTTTATTTAATTTCAATATATTATCAATACAAAAAAAATCATAGATATCCAATTATTTATTGTCATATATATTAGTGAAAGTGTTTAACTCAAACAATTGATTTAAAAATATAAACATGTAATTAGATGTTAATATAAAATTTATTTATGCGAAGAGGATTTAAAATTATTTTTTAGGCAAAAGTAAAAAGAAACATATATTATTCAAATAAAAAACAAAAAATAAAAACATTTGTAGAATAAGCTATTTACACTTGTCTACACTCCAAATATATTTTATCTTAAACGATATACCTTCTTGTGCCACGTATGTCTTTTTATTTTTAAATTTTTTAAAAAATCATCTTTATATTTTTTTCTTCTCGCTGTGGAGGGGAGCTTCTACACTTGTTACTTACTAAAAGAAAAGGTTTTGTATGGACACAATTTTAAAAATTTATTTTTAGATGCATTTACAAAAAAATTAGTGGGATCCATAGAGTTAATAAGGTTTATTTTTATTATGAATATATCTAAATATAATGTATTAAACTAGTACTCATACAAAAATAGTCATTCCATATAGGTTTTAATTTATTGACCTTTAGCAAAAATAAGTAGATAAACTTAATTAGTTTATATATAATTAGTGTATACTTTCTTTTAATTTTTTGGTAGTTATATACTTTCTTTTATAATAATATAGAATTTATTTTATATTTTATATAAAATTTAAAACATATGCTGCAAACATAATTAACAAAAATAAACAAGTTAAATCTATGAGTACATTGAATGTGGAGAACTTCGCAAATTCATTGAATGTGGATATGATTAATTTCATATATATATATATATAAGAGAATGTGTGCCACTGATATTGATAATATGAGAACAAGAAAATTATAACGCATGACAAGATAATAATGTAAGTATAAAAAGAGTTTTATGTGTACTGTCAGTAGCTATAGAAGTATATATTAGTGCACAAGTTGCATTATTGTTAGATGATGAATATACGAGTATGTGCTCTAATATTCTGGGTTATTGTTATACCGCGCGCGCCTGTGTGTGAAGCCACGGTTTCAGGACAAAAAACCACGTTAAACATACCCAAACGTGAATTCCGCCAAACATGGTATACCGTGTCTGCATGATGATCGAACTCACGTTTGGGCAAGGCGTTCAGGCATAGATAGTCCAACTTTGTTTAATTAGCCGCCAAACACATGCTCCGCTTCCATGAATCCTTCATCAATAGTCCATGCAAAGCCGAAACGTGAAGTTCATTGACCAAGAAAAATGCCTCAACCGATATATGTGCATGCATGCATGCAGTCCTTATATTCCTCTAAATAAACTATGCTAGATCAGGATCATGTCACTTTACTTACTATTTGTTTATAGCAATTTGATTACTGAGGTTTTGAGGATATTCTTTTGTCCATGGTACAAAGCTCCATCTAATCTCTAATCCTGGGTATTTTATTGTCATTGAAAGAGCAAAATATTTATTTGGCACTATGAGTTTTCAAATAACAATATTTAAAAGTCTATGTTATGAAATATTATTTGAATGTGAATGTCATTATCTTTAACTAATTTAGTTAAAATTTAACCTGATTTGATTTTATATCTCTCATTATTTTGGCAGTAAATGTTGTATTTTATTTATATTTATGTTTATTTCAAAGTTATTATTATTTTAAACTTAATAATAACTAATGATTTGATATCAAATATTCATATTTGCATCTATTTTGTACGTTTTACGTTGCTTTTGCTTTAAATGATAAAATGAATGTTACTTTTAATTAGGAAAATTTATTAAATTATAATTAAAGGAATTCATGATTTGAATCCTTCAGCTGCAACATTACAAAAGTTTATTTTGTTTCCCTTGTGAACATTGTAAGTTTTCTGATCTTTGTGAAATGTGAGAGAAAATCATGCTCATAGAAGACTACTAATTGTGACTTCATGCATAATATTTAAAAATATAGAGTTCTTTTTGTTGCAAATCCAATAAAGTTGTTATTGTTATTTTTAACTAAAATTTAACCTGATTTGATTTTATAAATCTTTATTCTATTCTAATTGTGTTATTTTTTTTATTTGGCTTTATAGTTTTTGTGACTCATGATTTATATTATGTCAAATTATTTGTTGTCTTATTTAATTTTATTTGTGTTATTCTAATCAACTTTTCCCATCAATAAATAGTTCTTTGGTGCTCTATCTAGATGAACAACTTTGAAAAATAATATTTGGTTATTTCGTTAAACCACTTTTACAATTGAATATGTAGTTGAAGGTCAATTGTTTGAAGAATGATGCTATGGTATATGCTTTTACTGGGTGTTAATTAAGTCTTGCGATGCAATGCATTCCATAGTAACAATGAAAATCATGTCTATTCCATTTTCCGATACAAAGCAAGCATTATAATTATATACAGTCCATTTTGAGTTTTTGTCTTTGTGGTGATCAATTTCATGTTTTGAGTAACGTGTGGCATGGATGTCATATTTTAATGCCTTCCTCTTGCTTCAAATATTAAATCTTTTACTTTGCTTTTATTGGAGACGGAGGACGTTATAACATTTGGATATTTCTACATTGTTAGCACTAATTTGTTAAATATCACGTTGTTAAGGACGTCGTTTTCAAAATGGAATGCAAAACAAAGTCATACTTATTGCAATGCAATATCGTCCTAACACGTCTTCCGGACGGAGTTATCCTTATCCCCCACCTTTGTTTTGTTGTGGTTTTGTGTTTTTATATCCAATACTAATACTCTTTTGAATTCATTAATTCTGATTTAATTATAACTATTTAAAATATAAATAAATTTAATTAATCATATAAATTTTCATATAAATTATTCAAAAGTATTGAATCTATTAATTTTAAAAGATATAAGAAATCTCCTATTGTTGTTGTTGTTTTTTTTATTATTATTATTACTAAAGGATTGTCTTCTTTGCACGTAAGAAATGCCATACGGTAAGCCAGCAGGCTAAACCCTTCATTGTAGAATGCAGATCAAATATTGTAATAATCAAAATTTAAATATTTGATTAAGCCTCATAGTAAAGGAAAGAAAATCATAATAATTGATGAAAACGAAAACAACAACAAAAGTTTAAAGCCCATTACGCCTTTGATTTTGGATCCTGGTCCTTAAATCAAACGTAATGCTAGTAATTTTCCCTGTATCTGTTTCTTTACTTTCTCGGCCTAAAGATGATGACCATTGTGGCAATCAATTAAAACCCAGAAAATTTTAAAATAGGACTTACAGAGAACCAAATGGAGTTATGGAACATGTCTGCAATAAAGTTTTCATGGATCTTTGAAAAAGAAAGGGATTAAATACCCAGTTTGGTGTCGCAGAAACAAATTAGGGGACAAATTTGTCCTTAGAATGTCAAAATTCCCTATTAATCCATTAAGATTCAAAAAGGAGATAGATAGGGCTATCAGTATAGATCTGTACAGATTATTTTAATGTATGGAAAGACCAATTTCTCGTTTTCTTGAATTGTAAGTGACCCAAAAGAGGTTTACTCCAAAAAAGTTTTGCTGGACCACAACGTATAGCACTCCAGTAAAGCAGGATGAAGTTGTGTTTCAAAGTTAGGCGTGTTTCATGACCAAAAAGAAGAAGATAGACGTGTTTCTTCGACCAACAAAAGAAGATAGATGTGTTTCTGAAGATACGTTAGGCTTTGGATGACCAATTGTGACATACCTCAACATAATGCCTATCTATAATAGTGGTGTTGTTCACTTGTTCTCACATTTTAGTATATAAAAAACTGAACAACAATTAGAACTTGCTAAAACTTTGTTTTTTTTGTTGTCACGGAATTTGGGGGTGGGTTTCTCACACACCAGCTCTAATTGTGTCAAACCCGGGTGCACTCCCAAGAGGCAAGCTGCTCTGGCCATTTGTTCCACGCCTACAAGTGCTCTAAAACTTTGTTTAACAAGGGGTGAGATGAGACCATCATTATCCAGAATTTCCAATCATTGTCAATGCCCCTGCAACATTTTTTTTTTTTTACTGCTTTTGTGTGAATTGGCACAAGCAAGAATAAGGGTGAAGAAAAAATTGTAAGGCAGAAGAGTTGGACCGTTGTTGGAATAGCTTTTTGAAGAGTCCTGCCACACGAGCTTTAAGTCATGTCGTGCCTACAGCCGATACTTCAAATCCATTGATGGTTTTGAGCAAAGTGCCCAACAACCAATAGACAAAGGGGAATAACAATCCCAACAACAATAGTGTCATGAAATTTTTAAGGTACATATAATAAATATAATTATGTCATGATAAGTTAAAACAAAAACTACGAAATTTTTACCCAACTTGTCCATAGCATTATAGCAAGATACAACATCTAACCAGAAAACAAGATACAGACAAACATACAACACAGAGTCATAGACATACACATGAGATTATGAACAAATTACACAAGTTCTTCATTATTTTCAGCGTCACCCATTTCTTCATGGTCACTATCAACTTCAGCTTCAAGAAGCCACTGCTCGAACTCATCAACCTCGTCATAATCGTGTGTGTATAAACCATCTGAGATATCATAGGGGTCAGCCCCAAGCTCCTCGCCATGGCATGCCACATGCAAGAAGGGTCTACTTCTAGCTAAAGCATCTACCATATCCCTATTAACACTTCCAGTCACTCCCAACCATTTAAGCCTTGGAAAATATGGTTTCTTTAACCACCGAAATGCTAGCTGTGTTATGCCACCGCAGTTATAAAGATCCAACAAGCACAAACTGCTTCCTTGCCATTCGGCCTCATCCACCTGCATCGAAGCTAATGCCATGATCGAAGTATCACCAATTAGAGGGCACTGTCGCATCCGGAGTTCAAAAAGGGGAATCCGACATTTTGCCAGCAGCAGAACTCCAGCATCTGATAGGTTAGGGATATTAGACAGGTCCAGTTCCTGCAATTCCAGCATACCACAGCCATCAAATAGGACCGTGATGCATTTATCTGTAAGTCTTTTGCACCCTCGAACAGATAATGCGTACAGCGAATTAATAACACATGGTCTTAAATAAGAAAGTCCTGCATCCGTTATATCAGAGCCATCTAATAGTAACATTTTCAATCTTGGAAGAGTGCCAATGGCCCCGAGAGCTTCATCCCTAAGCTCCTGCAATCTCTCAGGTCAAGAACTTTAAGCTCCTTGTTTGATGCCAAATTCAATACAGCATGGTTGGTCAACAGATTGCACCACCTTAAGCTCACATGCGTTAAGGAAAGGGATGTTGCACATATATCATGAAAAACTAGATCAGTTAACTGAGTCCCATAAGTGACCTTAAGCTTGTATAAGCGAGAGCACGAATGAAGGATGGTTTTGAAACCAGTGTCAGTGACACGACAGAAGCCACCAAGGCATATGCTCTCCATGTTTGCACACTTGTCAGCCATTAGAAGTAATCCTAGATCATTCACTCTTCGAAAGTAAGTAATTAGAAATTCTTGGCTTCGGACCAATGAAAGATGTTTCAATCTCCCAAGTTGATTAATTTGCTGAAGGCCAGCATTGGTTAGATCAAAAGTAATTCTTGGTTCAATGAGTGGTGCATCTCGAAGATCCAAATGGGTCAAAAAGATGAGACCTTTGGATATCGTACCAACCATAGCATCCGTTATATAGTCTACTGAGAGGCATAGTTTCTGAATTCTAGGCAGTATGGATGGTTGAACAGGATTTAAGGACTGATGGGATCCCAAATTTGGGCTAAGCAGTTCGGTCACTGTAACCGAAGAAATGTAGCCAATTTCAAGAGAAGTGAGTTCTCCGAGACAGAAGCCCATACTCGAGCAAAGTTATGACGTAGAAAGAGAGAAACATCAAACATCAGAATCAGTGCCTACCAAAATAATAAGAATACATATCAGATCTAATTGTGTGAATAATCAGCAAGCATGTTAGCATATTTTACAGTTAGCAAAATGCATAGAGAATAAGAAAAACTTCAAGGAAGGCCATCAGGAAGTTTTTATGGCATTATTATGAATGAGCTATAATTATAAAATTAGTCGTTCAACTATTCATTTAGATATACACAGTGAAATATATAATATGATTTCACCCAAGTATTTCGATTTCCCATACTTCCATGTAAATATATACAATCAAGTAAAATTTTAAAGCTCAACAAATGCAGAATAGGAATGAATTTGAACAAACAATCCAATGATCAGCCACAGCAAGTAAAACTCAACATCATTAAAAGACTTTTACCATCGGAAGCAGGAAGGGCGTCACAAGGATCAATGAAGATTAACCAATGTAACGAAAAGATCTTATTTAGTTTAGATATTTTTCCATTGAAAGAGAATGAAAATGAAAATGGCAGCAGAAGAATCAATCAAGGGAAGTTAGTAATTTCTCTCGAAGAATCTCTAAAGCTTTTACTTTGATTATATCCTGTTAGCTTGTTTTCTTTATAGTTATTCCTTACTTCCAACTGAGAGCAGCCGCTAAGTAACTCCTCCAGATCAGAAATATGAATGGCCCTCCCTCTTTTTTCTGCTACCGAACCCAAGTAGAGAGACCTGATGGAAAGTAAATAACAAGATCCAATAACAGCAGCACTACTACAAACTTTGCACCAAAAAAAAAAAAAATCACAAAACATACTATGGCACCAATCCCCAAACAAAGCGTTTCAAGATCAAGCATGCACTAAGCAACGTGCAAGTTATTCAGCACCACCACCACCACCCAGAAGATAAGTGAGATAATAAAATGGCACTACAGAGCAAAACCTACCTTAGGTCCTTGCAGCGGGTCCCAATCTCAGAGAGCAGTTTCCCACTGAAATCGGCACAATTGTGCAAGCAAAGCTCATGCAGCGAGGGTTTCACAAGAAGTGCTATAGCAGAATCATCAAGCCGACCACAATCAACCTTAAGGCTCTTAAGGTAAGGATTTGGTGGCAGCAACGGCCTAAGCAACTCCCCAGAAGGCGCAATGTCCTTAATAATAATAAAAAAAATTCTCAGAAAAAAAAACAGAGGAAAAAAAAATACAAATTTTGAATTTTGCAAACGAATCCAACACGGTAGCAGTTACCATAAAAAACCCAGATGGGAAAACGGAAAAAGATACAAACTTTATAGAAATGGCGATGTAATTATAAAAAGGATTGCGATTTTTTTTGTTGGGGGGGGGTGGTTGATACGTACGAGGATGTGGAAAGTGGGGAGGAAAGAGAGGATGTGTCGGGCGCAGGAGCGGAAGGTGGAGGATGTGGAGGCCAAGGAGCAGATGGAAGAGATGTCAAGCTTGGTCATGATGGTGGCCAGAAGAGCCGAAGGCAGCTCGTCCAGGCTCACCACCTCGATTTCCATCTTCTTCCTTGACTTTCACGGTTCGATTTGGATCTGATCCGATGATTCAATTCAACGGGCACCAGAAGCTGCTGCTCCTACCCACTTAGATGGAAATTGATCATGACGATGATGACTACTAAAACTAAAAGAAATAATAAAATGAGAAGGAAGCCTTGGTGGTGATGATGATGATGATCTGCCTTTTGTCTGTAGAAAAACCGAAATAATGGGCAATCATCTTGTGGAGCAAAGCTGTGAGTGTGTGGTCTGGAGATTGGGCTTTGCAATTTACGGGCTTTAGGAAAGGAATGCAGGCCGGTATACTACTGAGTTTTCCTTTTTGGGTTTGTTGTAGTCATACATTCATTTATACTTTGATGGAAAGAAAACACTGCTATGATTTTTGGGGTCATAATAGACTCAACAAAGGTGTGACCCAAGAACAAACATTTGGCAATATGTCATTGAAGTTATTTGGGTTGGATGTATATTGGGCCAAAACACTAGAAAAGGATAACTGGGCCATGCATAATCGTTATAATCAAGCCAAGTAAAACTCCTCTGACCAAGAAAAAAGTCCAGTAAAACTCCTCTAGCCTCTAATTGAACATGGTGCCTATGCATTGACATTGACTAATTGATTAGGTAATACATATGCATTTACTTAGAAATAAAAATTTTGATAGTCAGTCAAGACATAAGCTATCTTTAGCAATATTTGGCATCCTCTTCATTTACATTGGAACAACAAATATTGGTCCTTTGTCATGACAAAACTTGCATTTGGTTGTGTTGCACCTAAAGTACACCTTTTTGGTAAAATATTGAACATCCTAGGCACCATCGGTCATAGACAAATCTGTGCACTATTCCTAAAATCGTCCAACTTAAATTGACCAATATAAATTAAACCCAAAAAATCAAGCGTTAAATTGACCAACACTAATTCAATTTGGACATGATTTTGGGGAAATTTATTTTGGCGCCAACATTTCGAAATCCCTCCTCCTTTTCCCCAAATAGTGATTTCCTCTCATTTACTTTCCCAATAAACACAATTATCAGGCGTATCTACCCAATATTCGTACAATCTATCCATAATCTAGTCTAGTACTATCTACTATACTCTCTTGAGTGAATGACTCTACACTACCCACAGAGTCACTAACAATAAAAAACAAAATGAACAAAACCCACAGGTGACTAGGGCTCACCCGCCCACGGTATTGTATTATCATTGCTCTTTCATCGTACTCTGTCTGTTCAGTTGGTTGCTATCTGAAAAAATTCTCCCTATTTAAATTGAACTCATTCTCATTCCCGTTCCCATTTTTGTTTCTTTTTCCAATAGAAACAAACAAACAAACAAATTCTCCCTTTATTATATAGAGATTCATATTCAATGGACGAACGGGTTCCTCTGAATGCAAACGCCATTCCTCACAAAGAAGAGGGCAATGACGCCGGTGAGCACCCCACAAACGCGATTCCCGGGAGCAAGTCAATGGCGGTGCGGAAGTTGTCGAATCCGCTGAAAAGGAAGAACCTTTGAACAGTATTGGGGTGTTGGAGAGCAAAGGCGGTGGAGAAGTTGCTGTGAGAAAGAAGCGCGGCAGAAAGAGCAAGGAGGAGATGGAGGCGATGAGGAAGATGAAGAACACATTGGGTGATGCTGCTGCTACTGCTAGGAACATGGAAACGCGTGGTAGCAGAACAAGAACCAGGGTACAGAGTTATGCTGAGATTGAGAACGAGTTAGATGATGAGGAAGAGGTGGTTCTTGATGTGAATGAGTTCCAACGTGACATAGATCATAACAAAGAGGAAAATGGTGATGTGAAGAAGAAGAGGAAGAAACGTGGTAGGAAAAGGAAGGTCCCGGAGAAGAATGATGAAGATCGTGGTGATGCCAATGCAAAAGATCAAGTCTTGGAGGCTCGTGTTGATGATGTTAACAAAGGGGAAGGTGGAACTGGAAATGTTGGTGTTTCGAAGCGGAAGCCTGGTAGACCAAGGTTGAAACGGGGGAAGGGTAGACCTGGTAGAAAGAGGAAGACCCTGAACGAAGAGAAGGGTGGTGATGCAAATGGAGAGAATCAAGTCTCTGAGGCTCGTGCTGACACGGACCATAACAACGGGGAAGGTGCAAAAGATGGTCCTTTGAAGCGGAAACGTGGCAGGAATAGGAAGACCCTGACCAAGGAAGAAGAGTGTAGTGATGGAAACGCAGACAATGAAGATGAGATCACCAAAGATTCTTCAGAAAAAAGCAGCATCCACCAGTGTTATGGTTTAAGGGGCCGTAGAGTCAATGTGCAACCGGAAGAGCCAAAAGTCAATAAGCATGACCCTAAAGTAAAACAACATCTCTCTCCTCATTTGGTGTTCTTTTTGTGTAAATAAATAAATGTTTGCTTAAATTGGTGTTCGTGCATTTCTTTTTGTTATTCAACAGTGGATTGCAGAGGAGTCCTTAATGTGCCATCAGTGTCAGAGAAATGATAAAGGTGATGTTGTGAGGTGCACTAAATGTAATCGGAAAAGATTTTGCGTGCCCTGCGTGAAGAATTGGTATGGATTTTCTTTGCTTCTCTTTCAGTTTGTAATTCATCTTTCGCGTATTTTGGTTTATTTATTTTTTTTTTTTCTGAACATGCTGGGGAAGTTACTTTTTATCAATACCATGAATTTTGTGTGGCCTTGATATTTTTGCTTTGTCAGGTATCCCCAATTGAAGCCAGATGATATTGCAAAGGCATGTCCTGTGTGCAATGGTAATTGCAATTGCAAAGCATGCTTGCGATCTGGTAAACTTATCAATGTCAGTTCTTTTCCCCTTCTAGATTGGCCTTCCTGTTATCTTTTGTATTCTACATTTGAAATGGGCCTTTTTGGTCTACTGTAGACAATGAAAGGAAACAAAGGGGAAATCAATGAACATGAAAGAGTTGAGCTTTCGAAGTATTTGCTGCAAGGTCTTCTTCCATATCTAAGACAGTTGGACAAAGAACAAATGATTGAGAAGGAGTTAGAAGCTAAGAAATTAGGTATCTTTTTCCTTGAGGAATATCAATTGAGGTCACTGATATATGGGTCTATATTGCTCTGAAATAAATGAATTTGGTGGCAATGCAAACTATGTATTGATTACTGTGTGTATTACAGTACTCATTATTCTATGCATGACTATTAGATTGCTTAGAAGTGATGCCATGAAGCCACATGACTCTGCATTTTGACGGCTACCTTCAAGAGAGAAAGGATTCTCTGTTTCATAAGATTTGATAAACTTTTGGCTTTTGAAAAGCCTAACTGCTGCAAACCATTTGTCCAGTTTTACCTACCTCTTATTTACATGGTCTGCTAATTTAGTGTTTTCTAATTCCTGGTATTGGTTCTTTATTTTAGAGTTAGCTTCTTTTTCTATTCCTAGGAAAAATAAGTTTGGATTAGTTACCTTCTGGATATTGTACTTGAAATTATCTTTCCTGTATGCTGTATAGCAGCATAGCTTGAGTTTGTATCTCATCTGATGTCCTTGTCAGTACCATGCTTGTTCGATATCTGTTTAGTTGTTTAATTTGCTTGTGGGATGTGCACTACAGGTCTCTCACTCTCGGAGCTAGATATTAAAGAGGCAGAATATGATAAAGATGAACGTGTCTACTGGTTGTGCTTTTTCTCTTTTCTTTCTGTATTGTAGTTAACCTCATATTATTTAGTTGTTGACTTAATGCTCTTTTGTAGTGACAACTGCAAAACGTCAATATTTGATTACCACAGAAGCTGTAGAAAATGCTCTTTTGACCTTTGTCTCATTTGTTGCCGTGAGCTTCGTAGTGGGCAGCTTCTAGGTGGTGCAGATCCAGTTGAATTGGAGTTTGTCAACCGGGGCATTGGTTATCTGCATGGCGTAGAACAAGATAATAAGAGGGGAAAACGTAATGCGTCACAGGCTGATGCTAAGCCTGAGATTCGTGAATGGTCAAGATCTGGGTGGCATGCTGAGAGTGATGGCAGCATTCCCTGCCCAAAAGTCAATGATGAGTGCTGTGACAGTTTTCTTGAACTGAAAACTGTACTTGGGTCAAATTTTGTCTCAGAGTTGGTATATAAAGCAGAAGAGCTAGCAGAAGCATATAAGGTTCACAATTCTGTTGAGATTCCTGACAGCTGGTGTTCATGTTTGAAGTTCAGTAGAAGCACAGATGATAGAAGTAATAATACAAGGAAGGCTGCTTCCCGTGATGATTCCAGTGACAACTATTTATACTGCCCTTCAACTGTAGATCTAAATCACGATAATTTAAAGCATTTTCAATGGCATTGGAACAAAGGGGAGCCTGTCATTGTCAGCAATGTGCTTAAATGCACATCTGGTTTAAGCTGGGAACCACTTGTCATGTGGCGTGCATTCCGTCAAATAACTAACAGTAAGAATGATCAACATTTGGATGTGAAGGCAATTGATTGCTTAGATTGGTGTGAGGTTTGTATAATTTCTCAATCTTGAAGTTGGATGGCTTTTAAGGAAATTCCACTCTTTACATTGATTCTCATGAAGCTCATTTCTGATTTATTTGAATTCTACTGTTTTTTTTATTATTATTGAACTACTTTGCTTGAATGTGGCACGTGGAGAAAAATGTATTTGTTGTGATTTCTTTTCTGATATTGTTGAATTTTCTACATCTATTTTGAATTTGGTAGCACCATCTTTTCTGGATCTAGAGAAGTTTAAGTGCATTTAAAAACTGTAAACTATTTGATTCCATTGGGTACATCAGGATTGATTGTCCTGGAAAGATATTGGAATGATCGAAAATTATTACAATTTTGTTTTTTCAGTGCACTGTTCTCTGTAGGAAACAGTTTCTATATGTTCTGCTGTCCACGTCATAATGATATACAAGTTAAGCAAGAAGCCCTATTGGTCAATGGAAAAAACCACATTAGGGGTGGTATGTTGTATGCCATTTTTCTGAGTGACTGTAATTGGTATTTTTAGTCCAACTTTCAGTAGTTGCTGCTTGCTGTATTATCCCAATGTTGTCAACAAATATGGGTATTGTGCAATCAATTTGTACTGTCACTATTATTGTCATCTTCTGCTTTCTCCTGGGCTTCATTCCATGTCTTATCATCTTATTGTACAAATTTCTCTGTTTCTTGCCGTCTGTTTCCCTTGTTTTGCTTTGCCTACCCAGATCCTTTCTTGTTACCCTTGCATTTTCTGCTTTCCTACTAGCATGTTTGTCTGCTTTTTATCCATACTTGCAACATCCTAGCTGATATTGGGTAAGGCATACTTATTTAGTTACTTATTTTTAATGTTTTCTGCTTGAAAATATTATTTTCTAGTTGTACTCATTGGACTTTTCTGTTCTGCTATCAGACTAGATTAAATTATATGTGCTTTGTTTTACCAACTCTTTTCTGCTTTTACTTGTCTATTCTGTTGCTAGTGATTGCAATTTCTACATCTTTTTCACTTGAGTTGTTGATTAAATGCAGGGAGAGATTAATATCCACCAATTTTTTACTGGGTATTCAAATGGTCGTCGGGATTGGCTTAATTGGCCTCAGATACTGAAATTAAAAGATTGGCCTCCTTCTAATTTGTTTGAGGAACGTTTACCTCGTCACTGTGCCGAGTTCATATCTTCCTTGCCTTATAAGCAATATACAGATCCTCTTAATGGTGCTCTTAATCTTGCTGTGAGGTTGCCTCAGGATTGTCTAAAGCCAGACATGGGACCAAAGACATATATTGCTTATGGATTTTCTCAGGAGCTTGGCCGTGGTGATTCTGTGACTAAGCTCCACTGTGATATGTCTGATGCAGTAAGTTCTGTTCCCTTAATTCTTAATACACATTTTCCCCACCAAGGATTTATTTTGAATTCCTTTTTTTTTTTAAAACTTTTGAATGGACTGCTATATTGGAAGGAGTATTGTTTGTGTGATGCATAAATTGGTTGTATGCATAAGACTGCACGTCTTTGCTGTTTTATATGTGCAGATTGTGTTTTTTAAAGTATGTGCCATAAATTTTTGCTCATTGTGTTGTGTTCAGTCCATAAACTTTCATTTGATCCTATAATTTCGAGTGATTGATAATTTGCAACAAGAGGCTATTTCTGTTTGATGCATAATCTCATCAGTAGTTTGTTAACTTTGTTGTTGTTGCTGTAAGTGGCTCTTTGAGTGCATACTCATTCATGAAGATTTTCTTTTTTTTTTTCCCATTGATCTGGCTGTTTCAGGTAAATGTGTTAACTCATATTGCTGAAGTGAAATTGGAGCCTGATGTTCTTAAAACCATTGAGGATTTGAAGCTACAGCACCTTCAGCAAGACAAGAGGGAGCTACTTGGAGATGCAGGAGAAAATATTGTTGACATGCTTAATGTTTCATCTGGTACCACAAATGCTTTGGACGTCCAAAATGGTTTTCAAGTTTTGGAACATGAAAGTGGATTATATGATGCGAAAGTGGTTGAGCAATTTTGTCAGCCTTCTGGTAGTAATATGGATGGTCTTTCTTGTGGGTTAGATTCAAAAGAGGCTGAAAAGGTAAAAATTGAAGTTCAGGGGGATGCTTCTGATGGTGCTCTCTGGGATATTTTTCGAGACAAGATACTCCTAAGTTGCAGGAATATCTGAAAAAGCATTTTAGAGAGTTTAGACATGTCTATTGCAGTCCTTTAAAGCAGGTAAATTGGTAAAATGATTATCCATTATTTAACATGATCTTTTCAACTTGAGTCATTAACTTCGCTTGGCTTCTACAGAATAGTTTTATGGCTGGTAGCTCTTATAACCTCCCTTATATATGTAATATCTGGAGTTTTGACCCTGACAGCATTGACCTCATCCTATCTTTTGATAAAAATTTCATTAAATATAAATGTTATAAAGCATTGGGAAAGACCAGAGAATCAAGTTGCTGATAAATAATAGTTGTGAATATTTTGAGAACAGAGATACATAATTTCTGATTGTTCAAGGATATGTACTATGGACATGGGTGAATTACAGTCATGTGGTCTGTCATATTGAGGCATCATATATGGTCTGAAACAAGTTTATTCATTTATTTGATATGACAATAGATGCTTCTGTTCAGTATCCAAGAGCAGGGAAATGGATTTTTGGTGTATTTGCCAGTCCTATATGATCATTGGTTGTTTTTTTGCCCATATATCTTCTTTGATCTTTCGTCATGGCAATTTTATAGTTTTGATTTGGCTGTTGATAACTATTGCATATAATTACTGCATCTGTGTTTTTGTTTGAATGACACTTCCATTGCTAATGTAGGTTATTCACCCCATCCATGATCAGACCATGTATCTGACTGTAGAACATAAGAAAAAGCTTAAGGAGGAGTATGGTTAGTAATTTTTATAAACTTTCTAATTTGTTTGGTGCTTGCGGTGGTTTGATTGGTTGAATTGTAAGTGTATATTGACAGTTATTTTCTTGTAGGAATTGAGCCCTGGACTTTTATTCAGAAGTTTGGAGAAGCTGTTTTTATTCCAGCGGGTTGTCCTCACCAAGTCAGAAACCTGAAGGTATGATGAACACTTGAAGAGGGATTACAGAATGTATTTTGTATATACAACTAGAGGGATTACAGAAGGTGAATAATAAAAGGGGAAATTCCTAGCCTAAAAAGAAAAGATTTTCTGGTCATAAAAGATTTCCTAGAATAGACTAAACTAAATAAAGGAAATAATAAAGCAATCAAATCTATTTGCAGATAAGAATAAGAGAATCAAATTGGACTTAATGTCCTCTTTGACACCTTCTGCACACTCCCCCTCAAGCTGGCTTGAAGATATCCTTCATTGACAGCTTGTTTATTATGCTATCAAAGGTCTTCTTAGGTAATCCTTTGGTTAGAATGTCTGTGGATTACTCTAGTAGGAACATACAAAATGCAAATCTGTCCTCTTTCAATCTTTTCCTTTATGAAATGTTTGTCAACTTCTACATGTTTGGTTCTGTCATGTAGTACCGGATTATGAGCAATGGAAGTTGCTGATTTATTGTCATCATACAACCTTATTGGTGGGGAATTAGGAACTTGTGAAGAAGTTCCTCAACCCATAGTGCTTCACAAATTCCATGAGCCATAGCTCTAAACTCAGCTTCTGCACTACTCTTGGCCACAACACTCGTCTTCTCCTCCAACTAACCAGATTTCCTCCAACAAAGGTACAATAGCCAGATGTTGATCTTCTATCCATGACACTTCCAGCCCAATTTGCATCTGTGTAGGCTTCTACTTGAAGGTGCCTACGGTTTTTGTAGAGTAACCCCTTCTCAGGTGACCCCTTCAAGTATCTTAGGATCCTGAATACAGCTTCCATGTGTTTTGGGCCTGGTGAGTGCATAAATTGGCTTACCATGCTCACGGCAAAGGCTATATCTAGACGTGTGTGAGATAGATAGATTAGCCTTCCCACCAGTCGTTGATACCTTCCTTTGTCCATTACATTTTCTGGTTGGGTGTTTTCATAGCCTTGCATCCAGTTAATCCGGTTTCCTTCAAAAGGTCTAGAATGTACTTCCGTTGATTCATAAAAATACCTTCTTTGGACCTAGCAAATTCAATTCCAAGGAAGTATTTCAATGGGCCAAGTTCCTTGATTTCAAAAGTTTCAGCAAGCCTTCTTCAGGTTTGTTAGTTCCAAGCTATCATCACTTGTCAAGATAATGTCATCCACATATACAATTAAGATAGCAATTTTATTATCTGAATACTTGTAGAAAAGTGTGTGGTCAGCGTGGCTTTGGATATAACCAAGACCTTTCACCATTGTCCTTAGTTGTTCAAACCATGCCCTTGGAGATTGTTTCAGTCCATATAGGACTTCTTAAGTTTGCACAGCTTGTTCCTCCCAAGTTCTTCCTCAAATCCAGGGGAAGACTCATAAACACCTCTTCCTCTAGTTCCCCATTTAGAAAAGCATTCTTTACATCCAATTGATGAAAAAACCAATTGTAATTGGCAGCAAGTGATAGGAGAATCCGCATAGAATTGAGTTTAGCAACAGGTACAAAGGTCTTTTGATATCTACTCTATATGTTTGAGTAAACCCTTTTGCCACCAATTTAGCCTTATACCTCTCTATGCTTCCATGAGCTTTGCACTTAATGGTGCAAACCAACTTACATCCCACCAGTTTTTTATCATGTGGCAGGTTTACAATCTCAAGTCTCATTCTTTTTGAGTACATTCATCCCTTCTAAGACTGCTAATTTCTAGTTGGGATCATCCAGTGCTTCCTCAATGTTTCTAGCTTCAAACAAATTGGTAATTTTAGATGTAAAGGCTTGGTGACTTTGGGAGAGGTTTTGGTAAGAGACATATTTGGAAATGGGATGATTGGTACTGGTTTTGGGTGCCTTTGTGCAGGTTTTGGTCTCTTTCCTAAGAGCTATTGGCAGGTTAGTATTAGGGGTAGAAGTTTCAGAGTTACCTGGAAGTCCATAAGGTATTTCTATTGGGCTATTTTCTGGGATATTTGATTGGCTTGGTGCAGATATGCTGGACTAGTCTCTAGTTTGCTTGGGAGTTTCTGAACATAAACCTGAAGCTCTTTATTTGACTGTGGTATTTCTTTCTCTGCTTGGGTTCCACCTATGATTGGCAGAAATTTTTCAGAATTTGTTTCCACATGTTCTTTCATATTGATTTCAATTGTTTGTTTAGTGAAATTTGTATTCTCAATATGTAAGATAGGAGTGGGTAAAGGTTCATGCAGAAAATTATCTTCTATATTCTCCCCTAAGAGAATTTTTCTTAAAAAAAGGTTGATGTTCTAGAAAAGTCACATCCATGCTAATGTGAGACTTTTTTATGTGAGGGTTGAAATATTTATACCCTTTTTGGTTTGGGGAATGACCAATGAAAAGTCATTTTTTTGCTCTTGGGTCAAGTTTGGACCGAAAGGGGAGGGTATATGCAAGAAAATAGTGCAATCGAAAACTCTTAAAGGCAAGTCAATATATTGTCAATATGCAATATACATGCTGGAAAATATTTCTTGAAGGTGTCCAAAGGTGTGCAGTAATTTAGCACACGTGTGGGCATTCGATTTGTGAGATAGATTGCTGTTAGGACAGCATCTCCCCACCAATATTTTGGAACATTACCCTCAAACATAATGGCACGAGCTATCTCAAGATGTTTATTTTTCCTTTCAATAATGCCATTCTCTGAGGTGTATTTGGGCATGTGTGAGCGAGAACATAGCTTTCACATTCAAACAAGGAACAATCAATATTTTTGAATAAATTTGGAAACAAGTGTTTAAGGTACTGGAAATTAGGGTGTCCTAGTCTATTGTGCCAAAGCATTATTTGGTCCCTCACAAGGAAGAACTTATACTACTACATGCTCTAGCTGCTTTGTCTTCAGAAAAATCCTCAAGGTAATAGAGTCCATTCATCATCTTAGCATTGCCAATCATCTTTCCTGAAGTCTGGTCTTGAAAGATATAATGAGTGTCAAAGAACTTCACAGTGAGTTGGAATCCTTGCAGATTTTACTACTAGAGAGAAGATTACATGAGAGTTTTGGTACATGTAGGACATTTCTTAGATCAATAATTTTGGATAAGTCAATCCTACATTTTCTTGTAATAGATGAAAAACTACCATCTGCAATTCTAATTTTTTCACTTCCAGAACAAGGAGAGTAAGTTTTAAATGAAGGGAAAAACTTGTCATGTGGTCAGATGCACCTGAATTAATGATCCAAGGTGTATGTAGATTTGAGGTGCAGTTAAGGGAAGTAGGGGAACTAAAATTACCTGTTTGTGCCAAAGAAACACTAGGAGTACCAACAAAGAACTAGACTTTAACAGCTTTATGAGTTGGTCAACTCGTTCCTTACTCAAATAGGGTTTTTCAGCCTCATGAGCAATTGAAAAAGGATGAGTTTTGGGGCTTGTTTTGCTGCCTTTGAGATGTGCTGGCTTTCCAATTATTTTCCAGCAAGTTTCTTGAGTGTGAGAGGTTTGTTGCAGTGATCACACCAAAGATTTGAGGAGTTCCTCTGATTTGTTGTGCTCTTAAGTGCAGCAGCTTCCCCTAGAAGTGCATTGGTCTCAAGGGAAGTTGGTTCAGCTTTGGTTTTTCCCATCATCACAGATCTACAGGTTTCCTCTCTTCTGACTTCTGAAAAGACTTCACCAATTGAGGGCAGGGTTGTTCTTCCAATAATTCTACCACAAACTTCATCTAGTTCCTCATTGAGACCTGCAAGAAATTGGAATATCCTCCTTCTTCCACTGTTTGCTGGTGATGTTTAGTATCCTCATTCGAATTCCACTTGTAAGTGTTGAAGTGGTCAAGGTCTTGCCCTACCCGCTTCAAGGTATGGAAGTATTTTGTCACGTTGTCACCTCCTTGTTGAATTTCTCTTGCTTGTAGGGTGAGTTCATAAATCTGGGATTTATTTTCGAGGTCAGAGTATATCTCCATGACACTATCCCACAATTCCTTGGCTGTGGAATAGTACATATAGTTATTGCTGATATCCTCCTTCATTGAGTTCACCAGCCATGTCATCACCAGAGTTTTCAGCATCCCACACATTGTATTGTGGGTCAGGAATGCTAAGCTTGCTTCGCTCGCCAGTGAGGTAGCCAATCTTTCCTCTGCCACGAATGTACAGCTGAACCGATTCGACCACGGAGGTAGTTTGACCCATTGAGTCGAAATGTGGTGATCTGAACGGATGGGAGTCACCAACCAGCACCTTTTGCTCAAATTTGGGAGTGGCATTCTCCTTTTTTGATCGTTGCTAGTAGCTGAGGAACTGTCAGCCATGATTGTAAATCAGAGGCATAATGCACAGATCACTGTTTGATACAAACTTGAAGAGTTTAGAATGTATTTTGTATATACAAATGTAGAAAGGTCTCCTCTTTATAGAGGGATTACAGAAGGTAAATAACTAAAAAGGGAGATTGTAGCCTAAAAGAGAAAAGATTTCCTAAAATAGACTAAACTAAATAAAGGAAATAATAAAGCAATCAAATATATTTAAAGAAAAGAAACAGAGAATCAAATTGGACTTAATGTCCTCTTTGACACCTTGTCCACAGAACTTTCATATGATGAACTTTCATGGTGGATTAATCTCATCTTTAATGTATTTAGGGTGTTACTTTATATGCCTACATGAGTTTAATCCCCTTTGATATTTGTTCTATTATTTTTCAGGTTTGTCAATTCTGATGATTGAATCTTATCCCAGTACCCTAAATTAAGTAAATGTCCTTCATTGGCAAAACAAGACTTTTTAGGAAGTGACCAGTGACCACCACTGATTCATTGAAGTTAATGTTTTGGACACATGCCTATGTTTGTTGAGACATTAAATGTGATAGTTTGAAATTAGTTATACCCCTTAAAACTAACTCACTTTTCTGGCTTGGTTATTTATTAAGTAACACGTGAAATGTTGTCCATGTAAACACCTACCATATGCATCCTTCTTTTGCAGTCATGCATCAAGGTTGCACTTGATTTTGTCTCTCCTGAAAATGTTGGTGAGTGCTTCCGTTTGACAGAGGAATTCCGCACGCTTCCAATAAATCACAGGTCTTCCGAGGACAAGTTGGAGGTATACTGAAACTGTGCTGTTTATGTTTCTCTATTCTTTTGAGGTAGCATCTCCTATTTTCTGTTACTTTCCTTCAACAGGTTGTATTTTTCACTATAAATTGAAATAGCAGTTTTATTCAAAGTGGTCATTTGTTGTCATTTTTAACATCAAATTGGTCTTGAAACTGTTTTGAAATATTTATTATTAGCTTATTGAGTATCAGGATATATATTTAAGCTCTGCATGCCATGTGTGGAGTTTCTGCTTATTCAGTTTCGTGTATGAGAAGTTTAGTTTAACCAGCTTAATTTGGTTCAGGACTAATTTATGTAAACTTGATAAATGCAGTAAGGACTGAAGTGGTCAATCTTTCATATTGTCATGTGAATAGTTACATATTGGAATTTAATGTTAATGCTTCACCCCTCCCTGATTGCTGCTGCTCTGGAACCAGGTGAAGAAAATGACAATACATGCTATGAAGGATGTGGTTGGAGAATTGGAGAAAGCAAGGTTAGTGATTGCAAGCTTCATATTGTACTCTTGTTCTCTGCTGTGAAAGGCATTGTTAGAATATCTCAAATGTACTCTGCACATTTGTTACATTCTTCAGGCTCATCATGACTTTAAATTTGTGTTTGATAATATCATTTGCTTAATTTATGATTTTTATTCAATTTTCAGGTCTGGGGGAAACCAAGTTACTGCCGAGAATACAACTGCAGCAGATTGAAGCCGATTGGAAATGCATGTTTATCCTCTCCCATTAGCTTTTTGAGGTGTAAGAAGGTTCCATTTGTTGTTCTTTTTGGACCCCCAAAAGGGTACTTTGTGAAAAGTTATTTACGAGCTTGTAATGCTGTACATATTAGTACCACCGCACCTCTGCTAATTCTTAGGACTAATCGTGTGTAGGGGCATATGCTGATGTAAGCATTGTACTTTTCAAACTTGAGAATGCATACATGACTATCCTTCCTGCATTATCCTTGGCAAAATGTTGTGGTTGTTATATGATATTTGTATTTTCTGCCACTGAAACATAATACGCGCAAATTAGAATATAGAAAAATTATATAAAATATGGTTTTGTTGAATGTTGATGCAAGGGAACTACATTCAAGCAAACTTAATTCTTCTCTATGCCTCCACTTAAAGTGGTCAGGAGCAGAAATATTTGATGACTCAATATGATTAGGTTATAGAATGACATTTTAATTCCATATGTACCTTTTTATCCTCCGTTTTCTTCCTCCACTTAACAAATCCAACCCCAAAAAGCGTCATTTCCAAAATACAAATCTAGGATTTAGAATGATTTTTGCGCTTCACCTTTTTCTTCCTTGTATCAAATGTGTATGAGAATTCGAGACATCCAGGTCATAGTTTAAACAAGGTTTTCAACACGTGTGTTAGAAGTAATTTCTTGAAACTTGGAAGGAAGTCCTAGTTCCTTTAGAGTATGTTTGTGAGTTGAGATTTTAGAAGAAAGGGAGAAAAGAGAGAGCTTGTAGTATAATTTTATACTGGGTTGGGATTTCTAAAATTCCAACTCATAAACATACCTTTAGGAAAAGAATACGACTATCCATCTCACCATAAACGTCATTTTTCATGACTTTTTCATATTTTATAATGTCTATTTATAAGATCTTAGTTATCATTAATTATTTTCTTTCATTTATATTTTTTGGTTCAAATTTCATTGAGACCAATATAATTTTTAAAGTATTAAAAAAAGTAATCAATACATTTATCAAATGAGTAATAATGATTGTACAAGGATAATTGTATCAACTTATATTTTTATACATTTAAAATATGTTTGATTGGAGGATGACAAATGGGGGTAAATTTTTTATAATTGAGTTTTATATGTAATTTTATATATAAAACTCAATCATGAAAAATTTAACATTATTTTTACCTTCTAATCAACCATAACCTTAGCAAGAACACAGTTTACTTTTATCGTTATTATCATTGTCTTTATAGATTTTTCATGTACTCCTTCAACAGTTTTGGCCTTTGGGAGCTTGTGGTCGCCAAACCTAAGCATGTTTGGTTTATATGAGTGGAAAATTCATATTTTGCCAATTTTTGTCTTTTTTTTTTTTATTTACGGGAAAACAAGACCTTTCAAGCATGAGTTTTATTTTCCTCTCAAAATGAGCTTTTGCTTACATGATGAGGAATAAATTGCAGTATTCATTATCGACCGAGAAATAACTGCTTTGTTTGGTTATTTTTAAATTATGTTTCTGCTTCGTGAGTTGAGATGTACTATTTTAAATATTTTTAATTCTTTTACCATGACAATATTTTTCAAAAAATAATTATGGTTTTAAGGGCTACAAGAGCTGTGCATGTTGCTATTTGCGAAAACTTAATCATGGTGAGCTTCCTCACGCCGCATTTGCAAAGCTCAACAATGGAGCCAAGTCAGTGAAAATCAGTATAAATAAGCCTTGGAATCATTTATATATGAATGTCATTAGTAGAATTCACGTATGCAAACCTCTATTTTTGACCTTTATACCAAACTCAACCTTGGCTAGGTGGGTTTGGGAAGAAAGAAGTATTTATCTCGTGTGAAAGTTCTGTAAAATGAATGGGAAAGAATAAGGATTCCCTAAGCTTGTTTTACGAGGCGAGTTAACGGTTCAATTTATCTAAAAATTATCTAATATTTCGGTCTGATTATTTAATTTATCTTAAAATTTAGCAAGTGATAGATTAGAGTATTAGACTGTTTAATACTTGAATTCCATAGTATATAACCCTCCTAAATTAACCATATCTTTAACTCAACAATTGGTTCATCTCGCCCTCAATCGTATAAACTGGATGGATTAGATTGATTTAGTTGAACAAAAACAAAAAAAACTATTAATTTACTGTAAATTTTTAACTTTTGCAGTTTAATCAGATTGACTGGACAGATTCAATTCACATTGTCATTAGAAAAAATACCTTAAGGGCTACCGAAGTCAATGATCATACAAGAAAAAATATTATAGTAATATATTAGAATGATTTTTATGGAAATTGAGAATGAGAGTCGAATAGAATAGAATAAAATAATCATCCCTTTATAATTGATTAAGAAAAAAAAGAGCCGAATAAAAGAATTTCTAATTTTCCAAGTGAAATCAAATTTTTAATTTGTAAATGGAATTGGTACGTATTCGTTCATTTTTATAATGAAAAAGTCTATTCTTATAATTACTTATTCCCATTCTCATTCTGTTACCATAGCATTCCATTTTCTCCTAGCAAATGTTTATTAATTAATATGTCTTAGTGCTGAAAACTGTGTGAAAATCGTATTCCCAGAATATCAATCTCAAGAAGCATTCGCTTCATCATAAATTCTTTAATCTATAGCCAGAATAGCAGAATGTGATGAAACTATTACATACACCACGAACCAGTTCTTTTCCACGCCAGCAATTTGCGTTCCAGTTAGGGAGAGCATCCTTCCACTGTCTGGTAGCTTGCCTCTTTAGCCAGGATTTGACATCTTGTTCTTGCATGCCATGAAAAATAATTATAATAATAATAAATAAACGAGTTACGTGCCAAGCAAAACAGAGAAGAAAAAAAAAACAGATTCCCAGTTAGCTAAAAGAAAAATAAGGACACCGTCATGTCTGTCTCTACTTTCTAAGGATTACAAGTTTGAGCCACTTGGAAACTTGTAACACAATACTCATCCAAAATGTTAATGGTTGTGAGACATGCACCAATTTTGGACTATATTGTTTTTTATCCGGAGAAGAAGCTAATTCTAATGTCACATTTGCATATAAAAAGAGTTATGTTATTTATACTTAGTTTAACCACATTCAATTGGTATCTAGTGATCGTAGTTTAGACAAGCATTTATGTAAATGCCAAATTGAAATGCATTTGCGATTATAATTCAAATAAGTATATATGTAAATATTGAATCAACACATTGACTTCATGAACAATATATATGCATTTCATTATCGGTTAATATCGAGTTCAATACTTATGTAACTAAAATCCATACTTATTTAAACCAAGGTCACTGGGGGATTGATGACCATTGGGATATGTACAGACATCTACCATGTAAACAAAACGTGTTCTTAGCATCTCATTGCACTTGTCTCAGCTGCAGAAATTTCCAAAATGCGAAAAGTGAAAAGAATCAACGAGTAAAATATGACAATTCGACAGCAAAAGTGTTTCAGGTGACAAGTCTGATATGTTCCCAATTTCGGCAGGCTGAGGTCAATCAATGACGATGAACGAATATCACATGGTTTGGCGTTTGTTCCGGTAAGATTACACTTAAATTTCCACCATTAGAATTGAAAAGCAACAAATAATGGTGTCTTGGAATGTTGACTGGAGAGTGTTGATGTGATTAAGAATATATATCATGTTTGTTTGTTCCCCTTTTCTTGGAGGTTATTAGTTTATATATATATGTTGAAGAAGATAGCATACATCACAGCATTCTTCCAAAGCCCAACAAACAACACAGCATAAGAGAGGAAAATAATAGTAATCAAGATGTTGATGCACTGCCATGGGTTGTACAAGCCAGTTGCTCTTATGATTCTCGTTAACTTAGCTTTGGCTTTTGTCAATTTACTCCTTAAGAAGGTTCTTAATGAAGGAATGGACTACATGTCCATTGTAACATATCGACAGGCAATTTCTTTTATCTTCATGGCACCTATTGCCTGCTTGTATGAAAGGTAGGAATCACTTTTATCTCTTCACTTCTTTCTTCTTATGCTTCTTCCTTGATCATCATATGCCTTTGGCTAATACACTTGCTCTCATTGTAAAATAGTTATTTGTTTTAGTGACCAATTTTTTTTCTTTTCCTTTTTCTTGAACTACTGAAATTATACAAATGATAAGACAGAGTAGTATTCTGCCTTTTACAGGAAACACAAACTGGACATTCGCATAATATGTCTTCTCTTCCTCAGTTCTCTTGTCGGGTAGGTATTTTCATAACCCAAAATACACGCTTCTAGTTGTGTTTGGTGTACCTATGTTGTTGCCATTGTAGTAAGAATAACTAGCCACTAAAGTTTATGGCTTTAATATTTCTATTTTGGTACATGGTTTTAATATCTTATCAATGCCCTCCAGGGTAACACTCACCCAGTACATATTTCTACTTGGACTTGAATATACGTCTGCCACATTCTCATGTGCATTCCTCAACACAGTGCCTGTATTTACGTTCATAATTGCTCTGCCATTTGGGTAAGTTAATCAAAAGGATATATTACTTGATAATTCTGAAACATGGCTACAACAACTTTGATCATTTGGACTGAAACTTTTCTAGGATAGAGAAGGTGAACTTGAATAGCAAGAGTGGTAAAGCCAAGGTCTTGGGAACTTTAGTGTGCATTGGTGGAGCTTGGTTATTGGTCCTTTATAAAGGAGTTCCCTTAATCAGCCCACAATCGCAGCACGTGTCAAACAATGCTACAAGTGCACCCCCAGCCACCAAGTTAGAGAAATGGATCATAGGTTCGATCCTTCTGACTGCAGGCTGCCTCTTGTGGTCTTCATGGTTTATTATACAAGCAAAGATCAGCAAAAAATATCCTTGTCAATACTCCAGCACAGCTATCTTGTCTCTTTTTTCTGCCATTCAATCAGCAATATTAAGTTTGATCATCAAGGGAAATAATGCCTCCTGGATTCTCAAAGGAAAGCTTGAAATAATGAGTGTTATATATGCTGTAAGTATATTCTTTACAACGATATATATCACTTGGAATGTTTCAGAAATAATTTGTTAGTGTCTTTGCAAATTCCAAGTTCAAATCTAAACATCAATTTGCATGTTAAGTACAAACTTTTGAATTCTAATTAGTTGTTTATGTGAACCTAGGGGTTGGTGGGATCAGGCTTGTGCTATGTCGCAATGTCATGGTGTGTCAAACAAAGGGGTCCAGTTTTTACTGCAGCATTTACCCCCCTTATGCAGATATTTGTGGCCGTGTTTGATTTCTCTATATTAAAGGAGGAAATTTACCTGGGAAGGTTGGTTCCATCTATCACTCTTCTATGACTCAACCTTTTTCCATTCCATTTTCCCCTAACATATCCCTGTCTGCCATGAGCAGTGTTGCAGGATCGGCCTTGGTTATTACTGGCATGTATATTCTTCTATGGGGAAAAAGTAAAGAGGGAGAGGAAGAACAATGTGTCAAGGAAGCACAAGCAAATCAGGTGGACGTAGAATTGCAATAGCAATGGCATCAATACAATGACATCAATGGACTAAATAAATTGGATACTACTCCAAATATGCCCTCTAATCTAGGAGGGACGTGAGTTCTCTGAATTACAAAGTTGAAGAAACTAGATATCATAGGAACTAAAAGCTGACTAGTTCGAGACTTCTACATAATGCAGAAGAGCAACAGATTTTGATCGAGAATCAATTTGTCATTGTTCAAGTCAATAGATACTGACCACTAAATGCTTAGTCTTGAAGTTTTATCTACATATTTATGTACTAGTTGGGTTTTTGTACGTTCGAAAGCACAACAGTTCCAACTTCCAACTTCAAATCATAACAGAATTAAATTCAACTTCTAATAGAACTGAATTCAATTCCATTTCACCTTTTCATTTCAAAAAACCTGATAAGGCAATTGCTAGCATTCTCTTAAATAAGGGGAAAAGAAAGAAAAAATAAAAGAGTTTAATTTCTATGCACTGTCAGTGCATAGAAGTTACTCAAAATAAAAAGATAAAAAGGATGTATTTCACAGTCACAGTGAATGGGAGAAGAAACGAAATCCAACTCTGTTCACAAGTATGCAACAGTAAGTAGTATGATCATAAAAAAACTGGAATTACACTATATTTGGTGTAAATGTGAAACAAGACTAGTGCACGAACCATCCAAGTATTCATTTCCCATATACAAGTAAATATAGTGGCAGTAGGAAGGAGCAGAATCTCATGTTAGAGTCGTAAAGGAAAAAATATCAGTTCAAATGCCATGACTTAGGAATGGATAAATACCTAGTATCTCAGAATGGAATTGATGGCACAGGAATTATCATATTACAAGGACTTCAAGCTGTACCTACAATGAGACACAATGATATGATTAAACTAATTAAACTTGCTTTGATAATAATACTTTGATTCGGCAGCTCCACAGTGTTTAATTTCATCTGTTTCATGTACAAAAGAAACGTTAGCATACCATAAATCTGAAACTGGAACTTCAAGTTCATTTCAGACAACAAGAATTGTAAAACACTACACTTAATATAATTTGTGCAATCGATGTATCTAATTCCAATAAGATTGGGTTGATTAAACTCATGTCATACTGGTTACTGATCATTTTAATCTTTGCTGAGGATGCATCTGCTTTGGTGATCAAAGAGACACTCGTGCAAAATTTTATTAGAGCATTTTGTATAAGGATTTATAAACATGTATAAACAGATATATGTTTGTGTACATGTATTATATTAGATGAATCTAACATCGATTAGACCAATGTTAAACTCACTTCTAATGATTTTGTTACCTACCTGTGACGCTGCGGTGGATCTTTGGTGGTACGGATGGAGGCATTATTGGGCATTCCTTCTCTCCTCAAGGTGTCTCTGCCGGGTGGGTATCTGTAAAGGGACTCCAACGCCCAAGTGAGAGTAAGAACAAGGATATATTTAATTGAGTTGAATAGCTTACCATTGTTACGCTTTCCATTTTCTATTTATATCTTGCTAATATGTCCAAAACAGGTGATTTAGGGCTGACCTGTACAGGATGGTATAAAACCGTTAGGAAGATTCTTCTAGTAGATGTGTCAAGACCCGCGCTCAACATGCACTCAATTCGTGCTTTCCCCAGCATCTTCGCAATTATGAGGCATCTTGGAACACTTCGGACCGTTGTTGGAGGGATACCTACGAGGCCTCCCTTGGCCCACATCCGGCGTATCCCACTCGGGCAACGGAAGTCCGAGATTCAAGGTCCTCAATCTTCGTCCCATGGGGCCTGGGGTGGCATGGACGTCGCGATCTCTTGGGTTCTAATGTCATAGATATCCAATGATAACAGAATCCATCATTCCATGGCCAATATTAGAGCCCTAGAGCACTTTTTACACTTGTTAAAATATGATTATATTTTGCTAAATCCAAAGGACTTTTGATAAATGACATTGAATTGAACTCTTGGTTAAGTATAATAATTCTTCCAAAACAATGTAATTGCTACAATCAAAGTGCATTAGATCAACACATTATCAATAAACTATTGGCTATCTTAATTATTTAATAATTGACTATCATGATTAATAGTCCATGAATAATTTGACCAGTTAGTGCACCCAACTTGGATACAATAAGCTAATGCAGGAATTGCCCCAACCTTAACACCATCTACTCAAAAGAAAAGTAACTCATCTTCTATTAATCTATCATTCAACGAACTTTCCTGATTGTCTTGGCAACAGCCAAGTTTCATTTGATATACAACAAAATTCAGCATAGAATACATTTCTTCTGAATTAGGATGCGTCTTATCGTGAGCAATAAATCTGTGAGTGACTCCTGATATTTCAACAGAACTAAACCCAGGTGATTTTTTCACCCTCTTCTCTCCATGGCTTCTCTCATGCTTCTTGCATCATCCCAGCGCTTGACAACTGCATAAACATTTGATAGGCCAATATATCTTCCATCATGATTTGGTTCCAGCTCAATAAGCTTCCTACCAACTACTTCTGCTAGATCAAAATTTCTATGGTTTATACACCCAGTAAGAAGGGCACCTAACATGGATGCTGTTGGCTGTGTGGGCATTTGACAAATAAATTGGTATGCAGTTCCTAATTGACCTGCACGTGCCAGCACATCTACCATGCAAGCACAGTGCTCGCTTGATGGTGTCATGCCACATTTACTAAGGCTCTCAAAGAAGTACCACGCATCTTTAACCAACCCTCCATGGGCGCAAGCAGCCAACAAGCACAAGTATGTGATCTCATCAGGGTGGACACCAACTATTTGCATTTCCTTGAACAATTTAAGAGATTCTTGAACTAACCCATGTGTGGCAAGACCTCCAATCATTGTATTCCAAATCAACACATCAGTTTGACTCTTTGAGACACAGCGGAATACCAGAAAAGCCTCCTCTATTGCCCCACATTTGGCATACATGTCCACGAGAGAAGTCTGCAAGACCAATGTCATTGGTAATCCACTGTCAACTATGTACTTGTGCATCATTCTCCCTTTCTCTAGAGCACCCAGGTGTGCACAAGCACACAAGACACTCACCATAGTCACTTCATTGGCCTTGGGCCCAACTGTTCGCATGTTTTCAAAGACAGCCATAGCTTCCCTATATTCTCCAGCCTTAACATAACCATCAATCAAAGAGCTCCATGATCGGACATCCCTCTCTGACATGGAATCAAAGACTTTCTGAGCCAAAACCATTTCTCCACACTTAGCATAGCCATCCAACATGGAATTCCACGAAACCAAATTTTTTCCCTGCATACCATCAAATACCTTATGAGCCCAAATAATATTCCCACAAGAAGCATACATATGTATCAAAGAATTCTGGATAAATCTATCAGACTCATGCCCAGTTCTTATAATGTGGGCATGGACTGATGCACCAGTTTCCTGATTTAAAATGCGTGCTGATGCCTTAACGAGAAATGGGTATGTTAAGTAATCTGGTGCAACCCGTTGTCGCAGCATCTTTAGAAAAATAGACAGGGAACAATTTGGATTTTTGCTATTTGAGTAGCCTCTTATGATTGTATTCCAGCAAAAAATTGTTGGACTGGGGAGCTGGGAGAAAACCCTGTAGGAATAATCAATGTCACCTGAACTCGACAGAGCAGAGAAAAAAAGAATTTTGGATATAATTGGGTCATCTTGACACAGGCCAACAGAGACCACAATAGCATGAAGTTGCTTCAGTTCGAGCATTGATTTACATTTATCAAGGAGGCTGAGTACAGTTTGGTTTATATTTGCAAATTTACATGATGACAGTGACACTCCAAGCATTTGCAGATATATCTTGTAACACCTGCAAGTTTGAGACTTCAGGTGCATGTATCATCCAAGGAAGGCAGAGCCAAGGCAATGGTCAATGGTCAATGGGTCCTCAAGATCTGAATTGGATTTGAGAAGTTAGTCATCAATGAAATAGAGCCAGCCATGTAAATATAAGCCAAATTAAGATATAATGGAAGGCCATCTTCATTTCGTGTTCATTTTAATAAAGCTACTTAATTCAACCTTCCAACAGTCCACAATTTCATATAACTTTCAATATAAGTAAAAGTGCAGATAAATAAAAAGACTTTACACTTCAGCATTGATGCATCATGACAAAAAGATGCAAAACAAGGGGCAATCAGAAGATCCCTAAGAAAATTGACCCGAATCAAAACAGCCTAGAATGAAGAAATCCCAATTAAGCACAGCCAAACAATTCACACCCCATGACAAAATTTGAAGAATAAGCAGTCTCATTTCTTGACTTTAAAGTCCTTCCACCAATAATTCAGTCACCATTAGGGAAAAAAAAAATTAAAGAAAGAAAGAATTGAATGGTTTTCACAGAATGATTGAGACTGAGACATCACAATCAAGATTTAAAAACAAGCATTAAACAAGACACGGAAAATCACACAGGGATCATACGCTAGTTAGACATTTAACCAAACACATAACGTGCGCCCCATTCTCAAATCACAGCCAATGAATGATAGCTAGAAGTAAAATCCTTTAATTGAAATCCTGTTAACGTCTAAACCTGTTTCTCATTAATCTCTCAACTAAACGGATGGATTACGTGAAACTCAACTTGAGTTGACCACATAATATTGTATCTAGTATTCTATTCTCAAGCAATTTTGTGTTCTCATTGAAATTTAATATTCATGCAACTTCCAATCACAATCAGTAGTATAGTAGGTACCTCAATCACCACGCACTTAATGATGATGGTGAAGGTAGAGCAAGAAGGCGTAGCTTAATGTTAAGCAGAGCAGCATGCAGAGGAGAGAGGAGAGGTTGGTGGTGAAATGGATTCAGCTGAGTTGGGTTGTGGGCTTGGGGGCTGAAATGACTCTCTCTGCAAAATCAAAGTTTGAGACCTACACTTGCAAAAGAATAAGCAGGGTTATTTTTGTCCTTTTGATAGTTAAAGCAACATTTTGCCAAAGGATTTGAAAGATTCCTTAATCCTCCCATCCAATGGACCAACTTTAATGCCCCTCTATAATATCATTAAATTTAATATTAAAATAAATAAATAATTTATATTTTACAAGTAAAATAAATAAATTAAATTTTAAAAATATAAATAAATTTTTGAATTTTCAACTTTACCTTTCTTTTCTCTCTTCTCTCCACTTCCTTCTCTTCTTGCTTCCACTATTTAACCCCCTTCAACTTCCTTTGGTTCTCGACCAATAAGTACTCAAAAGAATTAGAGTTATGGCTAAACACAACCGACGCATCAAATCTTCACTAGTACATAAATAAAATGAACCTTACAACATTATTAATATTAGGTCAAGTCTTCTTTCTAGGGATTCGGTTGAGTTGATTTTATTTGATAAAGGATCTGTTGATTTATTTGATAAAGGCTCTCGATCTTATGATTACAAGTGATGGAATTGCTTGGTTTCCAAAAAATGATGGTATTTTTAAACTTATGTCTTTCTATGAAAGTTGTGATGATTTTAAGTCTTTGGCTAGTAATTGTGGTTTTACAAGCTATAAGCTCCTTCCAAAATTAAAGCTTTCTTGTGGCTAGTAATGAATGGTGCTTTGTTAACAAACCAAGCTAGACTAGAAAGGGGTTTGTCTTCTTTAACTATGTGTGCTATTTGTGATAGTGAACCTGAAATTGTGCTTCATGTTTTGGGAGGTTGTAGGAGGCTAGCTAGAGAGCTCTTAGATAAGTTTAGTCTTGATTTGGTGTCATGGCCCAACTTGGGAACGTGATTCACATGTGAGGAATCTCATCCCACGTAGCCCCTGATCTCTAAGTTCTTTATATGCATAAAATAATATATTATTTATTTTGAAATCATGGTTTCATCAAAATCTCTATTTAAACTTTATATCTGAAATTATGTAACTGAAATACTTGATATATGAAATTTTGATATCATATTAATCATATTCTAAAATCAACTTAACTTACAAACAAATCATAATTTCATTTCTAACTTATACGTATTTTTAATCAAACTCTATAATTTCAAGTCATACTTATAAACTGAAAACATGTACATGGTTGTTCAAATATTGAAATTAAATACATAATCTGAAAATATATGCATGCCTCGAATCTTGCCTGCACATCTACTAGAGCACTCTACTCTAACAAGACTTTAAACTAAGTCTTACTCCAAAGTAAGACTCACCACTGAGAGTAACTACGTTTGCCAAACCTAGGTGAACAACATCTGGACCTGAACTATGAGGAGGAATGGAGAGGAGTGAGTCAACGAAAGTGAGTGAGCTTTCACCCATCACCCACATGGGACAACCAAGGAACATCCATATATAATGCAATATACATGCAACGATCATAAACCACTTGATATTTATGTGCATATCTATATAGAAAAATATCTTTATATTTATGAATTCATAGAAAAACATTTGTAAATCCTTACTCTATCAAGAAATTATTTTATGTACATATACATAACAACTCTTAAATAAATATTTTCTGAAAAACATCAATATCCTCTAAAACATAAATAACAATACTCTAATAGAGAAACAAGAATCTCTACTCTAGGGTTATCCAAGAATCGAAAATGTTCTGCTCTATGATCCATCAGGGATCTAATTTGGACACCTAACTAGGTTCTGCCTCTACTCTAGGAGATTGTCCTTTCAGGATAACTTGGTACCAAGGTTAACGATTTTTTCCAGCCATTAACTCACTATTTGTTACTCTTTAGCTATCGTATAGTCTCTAGATCATAAATTAATCATTTCTCCAAAACTCTCCCTAGGCTCTTTTCTAGGTTTAAAACTCTATCATATAGTTACTCTATTATTGAAATCATAAGATCTCTAATATATATAAAATCATTTAAATCTGAAACTTTTGAAACTCTAAAGCTTAGGACTCATATAACTCTAACAATCTGACTTTAGTATAACTATAACTATGAAATCATGCCCAAGGGATCACCGCTTGTAGGCATTCCAATTTCAAGTTCACAGAATATGTATCCAGTTGCTACGAATCATACTGAATTTCATACTTCCAAGTATCATAAAACTGAATTTCTAAAATCTCATCTCTCAAGCTAACATCTTTCATAATTTAATAACTCTAAAATTATATTTGAAATCTCAAGTCTTGAAGCACATTTGATAAAATAACAACTTATTAAATCACATATTCTTGCATTGAATCTTTTAGAGTTGCACATAAAACATTTCCATAACATGTAATCTATTTATCATGGTCCCATAATTTTCTAAAAATACATTTTTCATGATATTGTCAAAATCATGCTTTTTGTCTAGCTTGCCATCCTTGCAAAATCATATATATAATCATACTTTCATCTCTAATTTCATATTTAACAATAATCATGCATAAACGTACACATAATGCTTAAAAGTAAGGCCATGAGTTTGAAGCCACTCACCATTAGAAGCTAAGAGTATGTGGGTACTACCAACTTGACCTTGGGAGCTTAGAATGATGCCAACAACTGCCATAGAACAACATTGACCCAAGATCAAACTCTAATACTCTCTAGATAACTCTAATCAAACTCTAACAATATTGGGGAGTACTCCTACTTGACAACAATGGAGATAAACAACAACCCATAATATAATGAAAGAAGATCATGGAAGAAACTAACATAAACCAACAAAAATCACTCACCTTGATCTTGGAAGGAGAAGGAATGATGTTGGATTGAGAGAGGAAGGGTTAGGAGAGAGTTTGGAAAGGAGGGTTTCGATTTGGGGAAGGAAATCCCAAGCATAGGGGTGTTTTATATGGTTAGGGACTCATTTATTAAAACTGCATTTTTGTACCATGCTGACATAAACATGTTCTCTGGAACAAACCTGGAGAAACCACCGCTGCTGAGGCTCCTGCCTTGCCGAGTGAAGCCTCTGTAAAATTTTGCAACAACAACCCAGCATTCACCCTCAACACTCACTTATTTACATTTCTTAAGGAAATACCCCCAATTTAGATTCAAATAAAATATCATAAAAATCAAAATCCTAACCCATCATAATCCAAATTTTGGGTTTTAGTTCAAATCAGAAATCCTTACGGTTTTCTAAACTTGTGGTTCAATAATGAGACGTTTAAAGGTTTCATAAAATTCATTAAAAATCACTCTTCAACTCATTTTCTCTCTAGGAACAATTACCGGACTTTTGATCCCAAGAATGTAACTCTAATGTATAGCTCTCCAAGGAGGTGTAGGGTCAGACTTAAGAAGTTCGACTTGACGGTGGGTCCGGAACCTTAAGCAGAGAACCTACTAACACGTGTACAGGGTATTACATTTGGTGAATAATTCATTTTATCAAAAGCCTTTGTTAGATGGTGAGGGATGATGTGTTGAATGACTCTAATGCTTTGAATGGTGTAACTTGGTCCTTGGTTTTTTGTACTAATTGTTATTTACTTTGGTTTGCTAGAAGTAACTTTGATTTTTAGAATCTTGATAATCCACATACGTTCTTGTATTTTAGGGTGACAAAACTGGCGAAAGACTACATGCATTAGATGGATCTTGTTTATAAAGCAAATGGCATAATCCCTAATAAAGTTTTGAAGCTGGTCAAGTAGTGGCCTCCCCCTCCAAATTGGATAAAAATAAATATTGGCTGGTCTTTTATTAAGAGGCTTTCTTCTGCAGCTTATGGTGGAATAGCCAATGATCAAGAGGGTAGAGTGAGAATGTTGGCGTTCGTGCTATCACTGATGGTGTTTGTATGTTGTCTTTAATGCACCAAAATGTTTGCTATTTACTAAAGAGACAAATAAAAATGGATACAGAGAGGGAGTAGTTAAGATAGAGCATAAACTTCCTTTAGGCATATCTTTTTCTGGCAAACTTCCTCCGTTTATTTGCTCCTTTAGGCATGTATTTTTTTACAGGCTTCCTCCATGAATTCCTGTTGAGTCTTTTTGCCATCATTATTGGTCATACTAGCAATTGTCTTGTGAGTGTGTAATCTTTTCTTTGGGCTTTAAGCCCCAGTGTTAATAAAAAATAATTTAATTTTTATTAGCTATTAATAAAAAAGAATTTTTTCAAACATTTAATTATGCATTTTTTTTTGTTAGTGAAATTATATATTGTTATACCAATAAAAATGTTTGATATCTTAAAAAATTACAAATAAAAACATGTAACGAGATGATAGCGTATTTTTTTCCCATTGAATCTACATCATAATTAATCTCTATATTTCTTTGGGTATAAATTTCATATATTAGTATTGGATATTCTTTTGGTACTCACAATAATTTTAAGAGCATCAATAGTCATTTTCAATGAAAGGTTATTCTTTCATCATGAACATCATTACTTTCAAGCGTAACATTTTATTCTATATTATTTAAATTTTATAAAATTGACACATGTCTTAATATTAATCATTAATTCTAATTTCTTACAAGTTATTGATATCTTTGAAAAATGAGGGTACCACAAAATAATGATATTGTGTCCATGTTTTGAAGTGAACATTTTGTTGAATTAATTCAACAATTAAAGTCATACAATAAGTTATAAAAGTTTTAATAAGTTTAAAATTTTTAAAATACAAAATAATTTTATATTATTAATTAATAAAATTTTAAAATATTCGATTATTATGAATAATTATTATAATAAATAATTTCTTTAAAATTATCATAATAGATAATAATATAACATAATTTTGACAAGTTTTTAATGAGATTATAAAATTATTTTACATTATTAGTTCACCAGTTAAAAATTAGAGGGACTGAATTTGTAAATTTACAAAACCTTAAGGTGTATTAATAACATCTTTTATTATTTAAATTTGTCTTTATTGTTAAGAATGTGTTATGCATTTCACTAATCTTAATTTATTCAAATATAAAAAATAAAAAATTCAACCACAATAGTTGAAAATAAAATGGTACTGATTACACATGGATAGCGAAGGAAAAACATTTAATGTTAATTAATGACCGAATAATTTCAATAAACATAGACTATGATGAAAAGAAAACAAAATTAAAAAACAGGAATCCCGGTTTTAAGTAATTCCGCATCCGCAACGGGAGCCGTTGATTATGGATGGGGCCCACTGACTCCCGAATGATCGAGCCTAATCGGAGGGTGGAAAACTCGTGGGGCCCAAAGTAGCGCAGTTCCTTCGTCCCCACCTCTTTTTCTATTTCGATTTTGATTTTGATTTGCCGTTTTCTCATTTTGCTCCTTTCTTCCTTTCTTTCCGAAATTCTAATTCTAACGTCACCACCACCATTCCCCATTTTTTAAATATTTAATTAATTCTTAAACATATAGTAATAATCTTATATTATTATGAAATGAAATAGATAAATAAATAAATAATCCCAATAAATATATCTTCCGTTTGATGCTTGGGTTTTGTTCATCGTCGTCTTCTTCGGTTCCCTTGTTGAGTTGTGTGCGCGACTCTCTCTTCTTCTTCTTTGTTGAGTTGCTCTGTTGTGGTTTTTTTTTTTTGGTTTGGATGGAGAACGACACCGCCGCCAGCAACAACGGCAACGCCGCCGCGAAAGTGGGTTCAGGGGGAATCGGAGGGAAATCGAACAACCACAGCGAGGAAGAGGAGCGTTCCAATTTGAACGGTGAGGATCACGTGATGATAGCGGAGCAAGATGAAGAGGAAGATGAAGAAGAAGGAGTGGATGGAAACGGTGAAGGGGAGCCAACTGGATCTGCAGAAGCGAACCCTCATCGGCAACCTTCGAGAACCCCTTTCACCAATCTCAGCCAGGTCGATGCTGACCTAGCCCTCGCCCGAACCCTACAGGAACAGGTCCCCCCCCTCCTCTCTGTCCCCTCTTCCTCTTGATTATTGATTCTTCGTGTTTGGTGGGTGAGAAATTTGGGTGTGGAAAAAACAAGATGAAGTGAATTTGCAAGGTTTAACACTCTTTTTTTGTGCCAATTTGGCTCCATGGTTAGAATTGAGTGAGTACAAGATGAATTTCAATTAATCGAAGTTACTTTCCGAATTAGAATGCTTGAAACTGTTTAACCCTGAAGGGAATTTCGGAGGCGAAGCTTGAACTAAAACTGGCATTGCTTTCCAACTGTATGTGTATTGAATGATTGCAGCGCAAGAACATGCAGAATACTAGGCGTTTGTTTCTCTGTTAAGGATCTTTTTTTAGTTTGTTGAAATTGTGTTGAAATATTAGGCTTCATGCTGTTTGATGAATTGTGAAACAAAAGTGGCACTTGCATACATATCCCTCAAGCTCTAAAGCCACAGCAGCTAACCTTATTGTTTATCAAATCAAATAACATGAGCTTGATCACACAAGTACCAATCAGTTGACCCTAGCAGTTGACCTAGCTTTTATACCCTTGATCTTGAACCATGTTGAAATATATAGAAAAGATGGAGAAAAAGAAGCATGAAAGATAAGTAATAGTGTACTTGATTGAGGGAATTCATTCACTAATTTGTTTGTTGTAGGCTCGCTGTGTGTCTATTTAACTGAACTACAAAGCATAGTGCATAAGTAGAACAATACTATTTCTATGCTCTTAACGGCTAACTCACATTAATACTATTATTCTCTAACAGTCATGGTTCATGAATATCGAAATTTGTTTCACATCTGATCAATATAGTGCTTGTATAATTTTTGAATAGGAAAGGGCATACATGATGCTCAGAATGAATAATGAAGGAAGTGACTATGGAAGTTGGGAAGGTGGAAGCTATTTGCATGATGATGCAGATGATTTTGATGATCTACATGATGGAACTGATGTGGATGAGGATGATGATGATGAGGAGGAGGAGGAGGAGGAATATGAGAATGAAGATGCATTTGATGTTCATGCTCATGCTGGTGCTGGAGAACATGATAATCCTAGCATTGAATTTGATCCAGATTTATTTTCAAGTGATGAAGACTATGCGAGGGCATTACAAGAGGCTGAAGAGAGGGAAATGGCAGCTAGACTCCTGGCTCTGGCTGGGATAAATGATCGTAAGTTTTCTAGGCTATGAATGGAAAGTTGCTGGAAACTGTTTTTGAAATTATCTGCCCGTTAAAACTACTGGTTTCATTTTCAATTTGCAGGGAGGCTGAGGACACAGAGGATCATGGTGCTAATTCTCTGGTAAACGTCTCTACTTTATGAGTATGTGCTTACACACATACTTGTGGGCTAATATTTATGTATTTGCACTTACGAATGCTCATGAACAATGTACCAAACATTTAAGATTTGTTGATCCTGCTGAAAGCTTAACGTCCCTGTCTTTCAAAAGTAGTGAATTTCATTTGCACTGCTGGCAAAACAACCCAATCTTATCCCAGTCGATGATATCAACAACAAACCCTTTGGAATCCACTGGAGCCAAATATTCAATGAATCTATTTGGAGTTAGGTTCTTTAATTCTCCCGCTATACCCAATTAATAGATTATAATGATGTGTTACAAATTTAGACAACTCAAAAAGCACTGTCTCTGTGTATTTTGGGATTTTAGCATTCTTGAGATAAGGGAGCACTTTTTCCCCAGTGGTCCATCTGTTTCACATCATCAGGGTAGACCTCTTTTTTATCTTACTATTTTTTATCAGTCTCCAAGTTTTTGATAAATTATTCCCTAAACTACGTTTATTGGAATCAATGGGCCTAAAACTCCTTAAGTAGATGCAGTGCATTGGATGGTGGTGGGTTTTGGTGACTCTCTCTCTCTCTCTCTCTCTCTCTCTCTCTAGAATAGTCCCCACTATTACAGTCCACTGTGCTGTGGTCCAGGCAGGTACATTAAAATGCTTTGCCATGAGAAATAGAATTGTGAACCCTGTAGCTATGTCAATATCATCTTTTCAATTGCAATAACTTTGCAAATAAGAAAGTAATTGTGCATGTGCATGGGTCAAACCTTTGAGATAAAAGTTGATTCTCATTGACGGTATGATTCTGCAGGATGCATGGGAAGATGTTGATCCAGATGAACTTTCATATGAGGTAATCTTGATATATACCAAAGTTTGTGTAATGCTGCTTATCCTCCTCGTCCCCTTTGATGTCTTCTTCTAAGAGTAGGCTTCAATTATTACAGGAGCTACTGGCATTGGGTGAAGTAGTTGGAACTGAGAGCAGAGGTCTTTCGACTGATACCATTGCCGGGTTGCCTTCGATCAAGTACAAGACTGGGAGTGATCAGCATGGAAGCAATGATTCGTATGTGCAAATTCTGTTGGGCATAATCTTTGCTGTAATCACAAATACCATTGTGCCTGATTAACATTGCGCTGTTTCAGGTGTGTCATTTGTCGGATGGACTATGAGAATGGTGAGTCCTTGACAGTTCTTTCTTGCAAACATCTGTATCATCCTGAGTGCATCAACGATTGGTTGAAAATAAACAAGGTACGGCTATGCCTTTCTCCCAGTTGTTGTATGCTTTCTTAAATTGTTTACAATGGCTGTGGCTTTATACATGCGATCAATTCACATATTTTCATGTAGTTATTAGTTTCCAATATTCATGTGCAAGTTCTAACTTATGGGTTCATTAGGTTCTTTATATGTGTTCTTTTATGCATCTTGAGTTTCTGGATGAAGAATGCTTGTGTGCTCTCTATGAATATTCTTTTGTGGTTGTTACTCTAGTTATGTTTGTATGATGCTTAAAAATACAGAGTTAAAGTTGGATTTCCTGCCTTGCCTTTTACCTATCCCTGTGGAGCCAAATTCTTCTTGGTGTAAACATGATTTGAAATTCTTCAGTCCAAAGTTCCTTCTTAAAGGGTTAAAGTAACTGGCTATATATTGTAAGTAAAGGTTTATAGTAGCGAGATATTGTTTTCCAGTTTCAGAGCACCTTTTACTCTGTTTCACTGACCCTATCTGAGTTTCTGTCTACACAATACCATTTTGCTGTGTCAGTTAATCACCATATGATTGCATATTTTCTTTCTGTTCAATATTTCTTTTTCAAAACTTCCAGGAGCCATTAACAGCCCTCCCTGATCTCATTCCCATGTTTGAAATATCTATTTATTGTCTTAACTTTTAAAGCCGTGAATTTGATATTTCCTTTCGAGATTTTTCAAGAAATTAGTGTGGCATTTGAATCATTTTACTGCCTTTATTAGACATTGATATCATCCGTCATACATTGTTTATACACTGAGCAATTAGATGGTAGGCTTTACTGCATTTTTTTGACAAAAATGATTATGCTCGTTGTCTATACTCTATAGCTTTACTTTGGAGGGAGCTTTAGCCCTCAAAAGAACATCTAGTCAAAAGCTGAACTAAAATAAAGTTTACCAAGTAAAAGATCTTGTAGAATCTCCAGTCTTAAAACGGTATGTAGAGTCATTGAACAATGATAGAATAAAAAATTTCTTGTTTTCAACAAATAATAAAACAGTGAAAAATTAAGGATTTCCAGCAGTCAAGAAACCAACTATTGCGGCAGCTCAATTTGTTAGTAGAGGCTCAATTATTCTATCAGTAAGATCCTCACCTCCTTTGCAAGATCCCTTTTGGCTTGAATTATGAGTAAGCACAGTCCGGATTTTTTCCCCTCTCTTCCCCCTCCTACAAAGAGAACAAATCAGATGTGAGAGTGTGAGACCACTTTTGTGTCAGTAGAGATGAAGCTTGGATGGTTATTGCGACATTGTTCTGGACAGATCTTTTACAGTCGGCCCTTTACTTATTTCATGAATCTCTCTTTTTTGATGAAATTTCTTGATCAATTGCAGTGAAGCTGCAGTTTAAACCCTTGGTTCTTTTGTCTGCAGGTTTGCCCTGTTTGCAGTACTGAGGTGTCTGCTTCTGGGAGCAGCTAGTAGGAGGATTTAATAGCTGTTCTTTGCTTCAAATTGAAGAAAATGTGCAAGTTGGGGGTTATGATCCCTTAATTCAGTGCATGCCATGTTGGGGAGATAGCTTGCGCTTATCCATCTCCAATTTTAAGTGTAACGTGTAACTTTTGGAATCAGCTCTCAGATTGTGTCTTTTTAATGGAGTTACTGGCATTATAGTGGCCGATTTTTCCCCTACAGTTTTTACTTTACCTAAGGGGATGTACAAATACTGGCTAGTTATGGATTTTCTTTTTGAAACCATCATCAACTTCCAAGGCCTGCGTAAGTCGGAGGGTATTCCTAAGAGTGTTACATGAGAGAGTGAGAAATTAATCACCTTCCAAGTCTGATGAGGTTTACACAATGAAAATTATTGATTTAAAAGCAATTAATTCCTCTTTCAATTTACAAATTCTCATGCATTAAGAGTTCAATCCTTAATAATATAATTTTTATGTTTTGGTAATGGAAAGAAAGAACAAGAAAATTGACAACTATCGCTCATCAAGTAAAGGAGTAGTTAGTCAAAGGAATTATTTACTATTGTTGACTGTGGATGCTTTAGGAAACCCATAAAAAAAAAAAAAAAAAACTTGGACTGCGGAATAGGATGATGCATCTCTTGCGAAGCTAGGTGCTGGAGGGGTTACATTGCTATATAGCTTTGTTGAAAGATATTTGGGGATTTTATGGTATTTTCAGTTGACAAACTTCGGAGCCAAATCGGTCAAGGCCAGCCATGGGCGGATGAATGAAATAGGATACAGTGGAATGATATGAAGTGGTTAAAATTCATATCACTTTATATTGGGTGTAATACAAAGCATCATGATTCATGAGTTTACGAACAGGGCAAGACATAGGATAATAGCCACAGCCCTGGAGTTACACCGTTCTGTTTACTTACTATCTTCTCGCTTGGCTTAAAAATAAAGAATTTCCGTCATTAAAGAAAGCAAGATACGAAGAAAGCACTAGAAATCTAGACTAGTACCTATAAGTTAAAAGGAAGATTATGAAAGACTATCACGTCTATAAAAATTGCAGGCATGGTTCATATTTTATTTTATTTTTCCCATTGATGACATTTTCTAACCCCACCAACTTAGAAGTTACATATATTCTGACAAATTACATAGCTCACATTCTCTTTGTAGGCAAATTCTCACTGGGGCGTAACACGTGATGTGCCTATCTGTACATTCGTTTCTGTCCCAGATTCACCATTTTTATATGCAACATTGGCTTCCTTCAGAAATAGCCAAAAAATGGTTGACTCGTAAGATCAACCTCTTCACTTCAGAAACAATGTGTAGGAATTTTTCCCTCTTCCCTTAGAACTTGGATACATGAGGATGTTCTGTTATCCTTAGAAAATTTAAGTATTGCATCTATTGCAATGGAGTAATTTTTGTCATGGGATTCAGGAAAAAATCCTGAATCATTCATCTCTTTAAAAATCTCAAATGCAGAGGTCAAATTCAAATCAGATAGAAAGGCACTTAGCAATGCAATATAAATGAACGAGTCAGGTTTCATTTCTTTCTGTTGCATCTCACGCAAAGAAAGGAGGGCTGTAGTTGGCCTACTGCATTTGCAAAGGCCATGAATAAGTGCCATAAAAGCGATTCAATTTGGAGAACAACCTTTTCTTTCCATCTCATTCCAGACCAAGAGAGCATCATCTGGCCTTTCTGCTCTGCATAACCCATCCACCAAAGTTGTGTATGTAATGACATTTGGTTCCATGTCTTCTCCAGACATTTTGGAAAGAAGCGACATAGCCTTATCAATAGAACCATTCTTGCACCAACTATCTATAAGCAGATTGTAGGTAACAACTGAGGGAGAAAGACCCTTCATAACAATCTCATCCATTAAATTTTCAGCCTCTATGAATCTGTTGGCCTTGCAAAGCCCTCCAATCATTATGTTATAAGCAACCACATCGGGACAGCGGCCACTAGAACACAAATTCCCGAATAAATTCAATGCTTTATCCACTTCCTGAATCTTGATCAAGCCACCAATTGCTGGAGAATAGGATACTATATCAGGAACAAAACCTTCTTGAACCATGCTGTTAAGAAAGTTACATGCTTCTATGGCCCTTCCATGATCACATAGCTCTTTCACAAGGAGGGTGGAATGTTTTATCCATGGTTCGAGCCCACAAGCACGCATTTCCTTCAGCATATTGATGGCTCCTAAAACATCCTTCCTTTTGCACAGGCATCCATATATTGAGTTGTACGTGAAATGAGTTGGTTCAATTTCCGATTCTTTCATCTCTCTCAAAAGCTCAAAGCTTTCCTCCAGTCTATTGGAATTGCAGAGATCATTGATCAGATTGTTATAAATCAATACATTTGGTTTACAAGCAAATTGTTGCATATCGCGGAAGAGGCTCAAGGCAAGGTCCAACTGACCATTTTTTAGTAAGCCACCAATAACAATGCCAAAGGAAGTGGTATTAGGAGAAACCAATCTCTTGACCCTGAAGAAATCAACCATATGAGAACCAGTACCAGATTTGCTTCTAATCATCATCTGAAGAAGGTTATAAGCTTCATTCATCAGCCCTTCCCCAACAAAACTATTCAAGACGGCATTGTAAATCAAAACAACAGTTTCGGCATCTTCCTCTTCCGGAACTTCTTCTAGTAATTTCACAATCATACTCCTGTCTGAGAAAGACGACAACAACTTTGTAAGGAGTCCAACATCAGGTCGAATGCCAAATTCCTTCATCTCAGAAAGCAAGCTCAAAGCTTTGTCAGTCTCCTTATTCCTGCAAAGTCCTCCAATGAGAGCATCATACAAAGAAACATCAGGAGCAAAACCAGCCTTCCTCATTTTATCAAACAACTGGAGGGCCTTATCGACGCGGGACTCTCTCACAAACCCATGAATCAAAACACAGAAAGTCTTCTCATTCAGTCTCATTCCTCGCTCATCCATTCTCCCCACTAACTCGAGCGCCTTATCCACCTCACCCCATTTGCTGAAAGACAAAGCCAGCGTGGTGCAAACACGTACATCAACCCAACCCTTCTCCTGCATTGTGTTGTAAACACTCAAAGCCTCTTCAAACCTGCGAGAATTACAATAAGCCTGCATCACCGGTGTCAAAGTGAACTTATCAAATTCCCACCCAAAACTGCGCATTTCCATCAACCTCTTCTCCATCAAATCAATGGAACCAGACTTTGATATAGCCTCCAACAAGCAATTGTAACAGTAATCATTGGGAACGCAGAGACCCTTCACGCGCATTTCATCGAACACCTCATTGGCTTCTTGAACCAACCCAACAGCGCCGAGGCACCGAACCAAGAAACCAAGTGCCCCAGGAGAGAAAGAACAGCGAGATTGCATGATTTCTTTGACGAGGGACTTCAAAGGAGAAACTTGGTTTGAACGTGACAAGATTGAAGCCATGGCATTGAAGGTGTAGCAAGTGTGGCGGTACCCATGTTGGGTTGAAGCCCAGTTGAAGAATGTGTGAGCGAGTTTCCAGCTGTGGAAGCGGTTGAGGACGGATTCGACGAGGTGAGAGGTGAGGGAAGGTGCGATGCGGTTGAGTTCGGGGGCGTTGGGTGTGAAGGGTCGTTTGGTGAAGAAGGTGATGAGGGCATCGACGAGCGTAGAAGAAGAAGAAGAAGAAGAAGAAGAAGAAGAGGTGGGTGTGGAAGTGGAAAAGGAGAATGTTTTGGAGAAGAGAGAGAGGAAAGAGAAGAGTGTTTGAGTTTGGGTTTGAGGGATGGCAATGCCATGAGACAAAGGAACTCTGTTACCAACCAACCAACGTTTGCGTCTTGTGTGTGTTTGTTCCTTCCTTTCACTCTGTTAATTAGTAGTACCAACCTTTGTGTCTGTCCTGCACATCTGTCATATGGTAACAAGCGTTTGCAGACCGCGGCTTGGTGAGGGAATTCTCGCTCAACCACCGTCACTACAATCGAATCCAACTTGTGACAAGTTTATGAATAGAGTTTCATCAGATGAATTAAAACTCTATTGGCATAATTAAAGTAATCTAAAACGATAATTTTTTTTTCGGTAAGGATCTAAAGCGATAATTTGAAGGCTAAAATTTATTTGAAAGCATAATTTAACTTAACTTTATTAATATCTTCATCGACTAGGATTTAAGTGGGTTCGGTGTGGGTTATTTGATTAGGATCAAAATATTATTCTCGAACTATTTGAGTGCTTATAGGCTCTTTAGATTTTTTCGATGAGTTAAAATTAAAAAATGTGTAATGTTTAGAATTACAAGTGTGTAACTTATCTATTGTGTTTTATGGATTAATCCTTTTTAAGTAAATTTCACAATTGAGATTTCTTAAAAGATTAGTGTTATTTAAAAATTCAAAAAGTGAATGTTACCAATAGATTCGATGAATGAGTGTGGGTCATCATTATATTTAAAATTGATAAAATTGTTTCAAATACCTATCTTTTAATTATTCAAATAACATTTTTTTTCTTCTTATAAAACCACTTCTCAACAAATTCAATCAATAATCCACATACAAAATCGTTACAATAGTGGATTGACTTGCAAGTAGAAAACAGCCTAAACGTTCATTGACAAATTCATTCAACAACACGAGTTTAAATTCGGGCCATCCGACTTTAGGTATAATACCGCATCCAATGGTTTAGAAAATGTCTAGCAAGGACACTGTCAGTGACTAATTTTGGTTAGAATAGCTAAGATCAAATCATATATTTGTATTGAAAAATCACACATTTGTTTATGTTTTCAAACTACTCATTTTTCCGATTAATTTTAGCTTCGGTTGCACTTTTTCTTTACCATTTATCATATAGAGTTTTTCTTCTGAACTATTATAAAATTGAGCAAAATTGCAACTCTTACTGTGTAAAAAGTATGTAGCATCAATTGAAGCGCTCAGTTTAAATAGAGTTTAGAATAGACAAGAGGAATTTATGAGAAAAAATATAAGTCAATGAATTCATTTGTTTCTTCATCAGGAGAGGGGGATTGATTTTGAGTGGGGGTAATGAGATTACAATATCATAATTTCAACCACTTGTGATCATAAACATTTTTCATAGTCAATGAATCCATTAGAATAGACAACTTGATCACGTTTACTTCTTGTGAGCATGGTCACCAATCACAGCATCATCGGGAATGAATTTGGCCCAGAACCAGTGTGACTTCCACACTCTATTCATTTCTTCAATTGGGACGTTCTTTGTCTCAGGTAGGAGCAAGGCAATAAAGATGGTCATGATGACGACAAAGCCGGCGAAAAACAAGAAGAGACCAAACTTCAAGTGGCAAAGCATGACCAGGAAGATTTGAGCAATGGCAAAGGTGAAGAGCATGTTCACTGCAACATTCATAGCTTGTCCTGCAGATCGCACTTCAAGAGAGCATATTTCACTAGGTACCAACCATCCCAGTGGACCCCAAGACCAAGCAAATGCAGCCACATATGCACATATAAAGAACAAAAGAAGGTTGGCTTCTCCTTTGCTAAATGAACCTTCACCACTCACTCCAAACTTCATGCCGATCATGGTTCCAACAGCAATCTACAACAAATAGTGATTATAGATTTAAAATTAGTTGATTATGCTAAGAATTGACATGGTTCCCACCCTGGTGAGAGGGAGATGTTAACCCATAACCTTCAGTCATAAGAGGGCCTTACCATTTGCAGGCTTACCCTCTTATGATTTTTCAATATCTAAACCATTTAATTATGTTGCAACTTTTACCTGACAAATAAACATTTGGACACCACCTTCAAGAAACAAAATTCTTCTTCCAAACTTGTCCACACAGAAGATGGAAACAACAGTGGCAGCCACATTTACACCTCCACTGATAACTGCAGACATAAGGGAAGCATCGTCTTTAAAGCCTAGAGTCTTGAAAAGGACCGGCGCATAAAACATGATGACATTGATGCCGGTGAGCTGCTGGAAGAATGGAATAAATGTGCAGAAAGAGAGCTGGGGTCTATATTTTGCTTGTGTAATGTTCTTCCATGGGTGTTGCACTTGTTTGGCCGCCTCACTAGCATCAATGAGATCTTGGAACTCTTCATCAACATTATCGACACCGCGAATACGTTGCAACATTTTCTTAGCTTGGTCATGTTGGCCTCTTTCAATCATGGAGTTAGGCGTGTCGCCTAAGAAAAGGGATCCAAAACACAATATGACTGCGGGAACAGCTCCAATTCCCAAAGAAATCCTCCATCCAGTTTCAATCTTTGCAGTCCAGTAGTTGATGAGGTTTGCAACCAGGATGCCAATTGTGATCATCATCTGAAAGCCAATGTTGAGTGCACCTCTGATCTTTGCTGGAGCCATTTCAGACAAATACACCGGAACAGACTGTTTAAGGCGACGAACAACTGAACACGATTAGTTTCAAAGGTTTCTTTACACTTAAAACATTAGAACTTCAAACCATATCAATCATACTAGTCTTTACCTGATTACAGTATCCCACGCCAAAACCAAGTAACAAGCGACCGATGATAAGCATTTCAATGTTGACAGCAAAACCATTTAACAAGGCCCCAACAAGGAAAAACGTGCCACCAGCAAACATTGAGGCCTTGCGTCCCAGCACTCTTGTGGTTGAGGAAGCAAAGAAAGAAGCTACCAGCGCTGCAAGATATAGGGAAGAGGTGAACAGTGTAAGGAGTGCATTGTCAAATTTGCAGTATTGACTCTCGCGACCGGTTTCATCTTTCATTTGCTTGTGGACTTTAGGGAAGAATTTGATCAAGAATGGTTCCATGGAAGTCACGCCTCCGGTAATACCAAGATCATAACCAAAGAGTAAACCTCCCATGGCTGCAACAAGACATGTTAGGATCACGTATAAGGTGACCTTGCCCTCAAATTGCCTTCCATTTCCTGAAGCGACGGGACCTCCACCTGCCATCTTTCAACTCTTTCTTGGTTCAACTCTGGTCACCTTTCTTTCCTTGTTAGGCCTCGTTTGGTGATGCCCATTTTATAATGTCTGCATATGCTAAAGATAAACATCCTGAAATCAAGCGGTGACAGATGAATCACTTGAAGAGCTTATGCGTTTTAACAAACTCTTATTGTCTATCACACTAGTAATATTCTAATCTGGGAGTATGTTTCTCTGGATTTTATGTTAATACGCGTTGAAAGGACTTGAGATAAGAGCAACTTGTTGGATTACACATTATGTGCGTAGACAGACATGCTTGTTTGAAGGATGAACTTTGAACATCACCGACAATGCTATTTTTATCGTACACGCGTAACACAAATGGAAAATTTAGCTAACAACCTCCATCGCTATGTTTGCTTGAATACAGAGTACGTCACCTGTTTTTTCGTAATGACAGAGTATGTTATCTAACTGTAATAAAGGATTTAGTTCTTACAGTTGTGTTCATAATTAGTGGTAAATACACCCCCCCCAAAAAAAAAATAGAAAGCATGTCAAGTTTTCTAATTAATATGAAGTGTTTTTATATTGACTAATTCACACAAATACTTAATATAATATATTTAAATAAATTATAATCTTTGATATTATAGTTCTCATAATGTTACGTGAAAATGAATTTATAATCGAGTAATTTCTAGTGTTAAAAGCATGAGTATATTGTCGATATTATTAATATAATAATTCTCAATTTATTGAATAAATAAAAAATCACATGGCTATAGCCACTTGTGTATGGATATTATGTTTTGCTGTTTCATTTTGAAGTCATGATTGGTGTTCATAATAATCTTCAGCAGAATATTATGAACTGGCATTTGTTATCTCTAGATGCCAATTGTCAAATATTATGAATTTGATGCCAATTGCTGTTGCATTAACCCAGTTGATTGCTTAATAATGTCCAAGGGCAGATGAAATTTACACAACTGAATCAAACAACAACGAAAGAAACCGTTTACCACGAATTTACTTCACAAAAATACCTTGAATTTGCAGCTTACGTTATACATAGGACTCAGAAGTGTGAGAGTTTGTAAAACTGTCATACAAGGAATGGGAACAGAAAAGAATCTGCTCGTGTGTCACAAGCTTCCCAACACAGATCAGAACTTTGACTCATGTATGAATAACTACGGAACTGATACTGATTCCAATAAGGCATCCAGATACTCTTTAAGTTTCACTTTTGTGATTGCACCTTCTCTTCTGCTTTCTGGAACTTCCTGCCCGTTCTTGAAGAGTATCAAGGTTGGCAGTCCATAAACTTTGTATTCTTCAATTAGCCGTGGGTTGGCATCATGATCAATCTTCACAACTGTTAATCTGTCTCCATATTCCTGCAGTTTATGATATAAAAAATTTGGTTGACAAAAGATCAAAGACCAGACAATAAGGACTTCTGCTCCTTGAACCATAAATCAGAATGGTTTAACCAAAATTACCAATCTCAGATTTAAGGGAGTGGGGGATAGGGTCAAAGGATCACCATCACAAAATGTAGACAATAAGGAGATTGGGAGATGAGTTGCATATTTTGAAAATTCAAACCTAACAATTCTTGTAATGCATGAGAACAAAATGGCATGGCATGTAACAGCCAAATAATTCTGTTAAGCAAGCATATGTTATCCATACGTTCACCTGGTACATCAAGGTTATAAATCATCCCAAACTTGTGCTAACATCAATGCAAATAATGTCAGCTTCAAGTAAGTGAGGTTGTGCATGGCGAATATCTCTCTCTCAGCGAACTATTTACTTCTATATTATAGCTAAAGTAATCTTCAGTTTGTCATTTGATTACTCCGGCATATCTGAACCTTCTAAAAGTGTTTCATGCCATGAAGACAAATTACAAAGGCAATAATCTTTCCTCAGAGTCATTCTTCTAATGTTACTGCTGCAGCATTCAGCAGCAATTACCAAAAGCTATATTGACCGTCTCCTAGCATCTCCCTTTACATTTTGTTCTAATACTTCTTCTGCCACTCACCATTTGATCTGCATTGCAAATCACTCAACAATGATGCAACAGTTATTAACACTGCCAAACAAGAAAATCACCATAACAAAATTCTCCTAAAAAGACCTTCACCGGAAACAAGTGTTTCGTGTGAAACATTTCTCCTCTATAACCAATCAAAGCATTTGAAAGAACAAAGAATACACGCCACAGTTATATCACCAACAAAACCAGATAGAAAACTTAACATTAGTAAGTTCTTCTTCCTTAAGAATGGACCTAGCATTATTAGCAACTAAAGCAGACAGATCATAGTCATTCAACCTAATCTAATCAACAAGAAACAATCCCATCACAAACAATTAAAGCTCACTCCTTTCTGCCCCCATCGAATTAACCTCTGAACAAGTTCAGTGACACATTAATTTAAACTTTAATTAATGAAATCAATATATATTAGTTCACAATCATACATCCCCACATGAATTGACAACAATTAAGAGCTCAAAATGTTGAAACACACTATTGCATTGCACTGCATGCATTAAAAGCTCAAAATTGGAATTTGGAAAAACAAATAGAGAGAGAAATCGCGTGTGAAAGAGAAAGAGATAAACCTGAGCTACGGATTCCATAGCGGGAGAGATCAAACGGCAAGGGCCGCACCAAGTAGCGACGAATTCAACCAGAACAGGACGATTAGCCTTCAACACTGTATCTTTGAACTGGCTCTCGTTGATTTCGGTGATGCCCGCACCGCACCAAACCGCAGGGGAATTCCGCAGCCTGGGTGCTACTGTTGTTGTTGTTGTTCTAATTCTTCTTCTGAGGCTTCGACAGGAATCAACGGATAGCCTGGCCGTGACCGATGACCAGTGAGTCAAAGGAACAGAGGACGAGGTAGATGCTGCAGTTGCAGAAGCAACTGTACGCACTGGAACCGGAGAGAGTGACAGTGATGATAATGCCGCCATGTGTTTGAGGAAAAGCTCAAACTCGAAAGAACGATGCCTAGAACTATAACAGTTTAGTATGCTATGTGACTTACGAGGACCAATGTTGTCACTGTCGGGTTTGGCCCTGTCCCCACTTATTAATCGGGACGCTGCTAATTTGTGGCCACATATGCACACACATATCTATTGAAAGATTCTGCAAAATCTATGGTGCATCCAACACCATCTATACCAAAATTGTGTGAAAATTAAATTACTTTGTGGTATATCCATCCATTTATACATAATATTTAAAGTAGTAATAATTATTTGAAATAAGCCAAGTCCAAATGTTAAAGATACTTTATAATTTACATTGTGAGCAATTTCTATAAACGAACAAAAATGTTAATTTATATTGTCTCAAATTTGAATACTTTCAATTGCTTAATAAATATAATAATAATTGTACCACAAAACAGAACGATCCTAAATTTGCGAGTATACAAAATTTGAAGTGTGGTATGGGTCTTCCAGAACTTAACAACTTGAGACTCTGGATTGTTCATCATAGGCCCTCGCCAGCTGGGCATCAAAATATTCATAATTATCTTCTCCATCATCTTCATCATCATCAACAAACCTAGCAACGCCATTAACTTTAGGTGAATTGTTATTTTCACTGGAATGCATGACAAGCTCATTAGCCTCTCTTCTTTCTTCATCTGTTTTTGCTAGAGATAGAAGCACGTTTTTGGCTTTCTGATCAGGAGGAACCCCACTAGACTTCATTTCCTTGAACCAAAGAACAGCACTGTCAAAGTCCCCAGCTTTTCCATGCGCATCCATGATAGTGGTCAAAATAGTCTGATTGGCCTTGATACCCCTCTTAAGCATTTCCTCATACTTCTCCATTACCTTGCCAAGATCATTTTCCTTACCATACCCTTTAATTAAGGTTCCATATGTGACAACGTTCGGCTCAAAACCATCTTGTATCAATCTCTTGAAAAACTTCTCAGCACCCTCCATGTCAGATGCATTCACATAGGCTGATAACATGGTAGTATATGAGCAAAGATCTGGCGAGCATCTGCATCAAGCATTACAATGATATTAGCAAAATGATCCCTCTTGTGTGCACTTAAAAACAATGTTTAACAGTAAGATATATTCTCCAAATTCATAATTCACTCTGTAGTCAGTACATTAAACCATAAATGGTCATAAAAAATGCTCATTGCTTTATTCTTTTGACCAGACATAAACCTGTATTTGGTAGCAATAACGAAGGAAAGGAATATGAAAGACAATTTACCTGTCCCTTCTCATGCTCTTAAACACGGTCCGAGCTTGTTCTACCATTCCCGATATAGAAAATGCATCGAGTAAAATATTGTAAGCCTTCCGAGTTGGTCTGTGAAAATTAAGAGAGTAATTAACTTTAAAAACCTTTTTACCAGGAAAAAAAATGCAACTAACTTAGCAAATACAAATGGTCTGCAATCAAAAGGAGTTGGAAATTTAACTGTTAATTTAAATTTTATCCAAATAATATTTTGTATAACCATGCAGAAAAATATATTATCATCTCTGGTTGTTTTAACATTTGTGTTTGGGTAAAGTTCAGTCCAATTAATACTGAAAAAGCACAGTTTTGATAATTTTATTCTCTAACATACCTGACACCAGCATCAAGCATTTCCTCAAATACAGCTAGTGCTTCTTCCTCCCTCCTGGCCTTCCCATAAGCATTAATGAGTAAGGCATAGCTCACAACATCAGGTCTGAGACCAGCTCTTTGCATCTAAAATAAGGCATTGACTTCAAAATCTGATGAATTAATTATAAACAAGATATTAAAGGAGGAATGGAACAACAAGCAGATGGAAACAAATGGACAGTGTTGAAAATTACTCAGATTAAATAACTTTTCTGTCTGCGAAATTCCTGAGATATAATGGGAAAAGATTTCTAAACCATAACAGAATTCAAATGTAGGAATTAGGGAAGACTGTTGTGTGTCGCTACAACACAAAGACAATGTTAATAGAGGTTGACAATTGTGTCTTTTTAAGTGTTATATGTCTTTAGTCACTTAAGTCCAATAAGACTTTAGCTGACTTAAAGCCAAGAACAATATGCCCATGTGGCTTAGGGTTAGGTCTTGACTTCAAAAATATATAAAAATCTTTTCACCCTTGTGCCTCACTAAGTGTTTGTAAATAAGAATACAAAAGGCAGATTGTTATCATCTAAAAGGTTGCCCACACAGCCACTCCATTCTCGAGAGATAGTCTGGAAGATATCAAATTACCGGATCATATATCGTGAAGCTTCCTTTCACTTGTCCTTCCAGGTAATCAAAACAATGAAGGTTCTATTTTCCTACGTCGCGTCGGACAATGCGCTTCAGTTTCTGTTGATAATCCTACAATTGGTAAGGGATACGATGAGAAAGAAACAGTTTTGATATTAATTTATATTTCATGATTTATTTCAAATTTTTTTGAAAAATATGGCACCTTATTTTTCTGTATTTGTTATTTATTTCATGTAATTTATTCGCTTATAGTTCATATTCGGCAAAAGTCTTAATTTTTAATCGGTTAATCGCAGAATCCATGGTTAGATTCTCTTATGTTTCTCTTGGTTTGTAACAAGGAGGCTAATCCCATATGATTAGGTTTCCTCCTTGCTTTATTTTATGTTTTTCGCATTTTCCTATGTATTTTTCGAATTTCTGTAAAAGTTCAAGATCGAGAAACGAAGAAGATAAGCAATCAACACTCAAGACTTTCCTGGACCTCTGGATCTAGAATTGGATGATCCATATATGGTTAGAAAGAGGACGGAAGACGAACAAAGTGATGGGTGGCCACCCGGGATGCCGGCGCGCGCCACGCGCGCCAGAAGCGGCTGAGAGTGGCCTTCACGCGGCGAAAGTGGAGCCGCTGGGGCGCGTGGACACCCTTTTTGGGTGTTTCGCGCTCCGTCTCCTCATGGCGGTCCTTCCCTGGAGTTTCGTCTAGACGAAGTCGGATGATGGCGGCAACTTACGGCTAGGGTTCCTCTTCGTGTCCTAGGGTTTCTCGCCAAGGATTGGGTTTTTTGGGCTTTTGGGCCCATAGATACCCTAAAGGGGCTTGAGGCAAATATTGTGGGTCTGGACGAAAGAGGAATTCCAAAGTTGTAATATTTATTTATTTATTTATTTTTTTTTAGGAAAACCATGGATTAAAGTTATTTGTTTAATTATTTATTGCTTTTATTGAATTGTATGAATTATATGTGCGATTAATATGATGTTTGTAATAACATGCCATATAGAATAGGATGGTGCCATATTGTTGCATAATCACATGTCATATATGCATAATAACTTTTGTCATGATACGACTAGTATATAGTTATTATGCGCGATTATTAAATTTTAAGTTATCCACTAGATTAATTATCAATTATTATGATTTTCAAGAAATCAAGATTAATAATGGAATTAATTTATTATGGAATTAAAATCTAGACAAATAATCTAGAATTTCCTAAGAGAAATTGTTTCTTGAAAATATAATTTTGTGGGTTTTCAAATGGTCATGGAATAACACACGCTGCATACAACAATCATGTATCATGATTGTGTGGAGCACACGCCGTAAAGTAACCAGATTTTGGACCTTAATGTTTCAAAATTACGTTAAGTTAGGTGATGCACGTTATCGGCTACACCTACTTACATAGTTTTTGAAATCAAACAAAAATTATTTTCGATTGAAACATTTTTTTTGGAAATTGGAAAATTCTAAACTTAAAAAAATTGAATGGGTGAAGGTTTAAATTTTTTTAAAAAAAGTATTAAACCTTCTCCAATTGTGGGTTTATTAGTGAAATGGTTATCGAAAGCCCATCGGATAAGGATAATTGATTTCGCTAGATTAAACCTTAATATTTTTTCAAAATTTTAGTAAAGTTTTGTGCCCATCGTCGGACACTTAGACACTAAAGATAATTTTGAAAGTAAACAATGGTTAAATACATTCAACTTTGGTAAAATTGTTAACCCTCCCATCGAGGCTCTGCATGGAACTGAAGGCCCAAAATAACAATATTAGTTTTACAAGTATCTTGCCCATCGTAAGCCTTGTAAAGATAACTAATGGATTGTTACACAATAAACAAGTAGTAGTTATTAGAATCTACTAGCGCTATATCTGTTTGTTGTTATTCTAGTTTGTAATTAGTGTGTTTTTTCATTGTTTTCAGAAAATGTCTTCATTCAATCCTTTAGCTACTATCTTGAGCCAAAAACCTATGGATGGTACAAACTACAAACAATGGAAAACTAATTTGGATATTGTTCTTCAATATGAAAGCTCAACTTTGTTCTAACTACCCTATGCAGCAGCACCTGAAGATGCGCCTGAGGCAACAAAGGCACGTTTTCAGCAGGAGAAGGAAAAATGGGAGAAGGCAAATGTGGGGCCGCCTATATTTTAGCTCCCAGGTCACCTTCAGGAGCAAGTGAGCATGATTGAGAGTGGAGCAAACATGCTCCAGACTCTTGATGGCATGTTTGCTACGTCTAGGCTTGCCCAGAATGCGTGAAAGTCACCAAGAGTGTGATGTCGGAGGAGTGTGCGGATCATTGCTGACAATGATAGCAAACTTCAAGGCTGAAGACCATGGGGTCAATTTGAACAAGAAGTAAAAGTTGACCTTCTCTTGCAATCACTTAATACTTCAATCAGTTCAAGATGAATTATAATATGAATAAGATGAATCTTGACCTTACTTAGCTGATGCATGAGCTGAGAGTCCTGAAGTCTTCTAGTTAAGGGGATGCATTTTGCTGGTGAGAGTTCTGTGAAACCTAAGGGGAAACCCAAGGGAAGGAACAAAAACAAGAAAAAGAAGAAATAGGAGTTCCAGTTGCCAAACCAGTTGCAATGAAGCAGCCAAAAGGCAAGTGCTTCAAGTGCGACAAAAGGGCATTGGAAGAAAAATTGCCCACGTATGAATAAACCAGGTATGGGTAATTTACATGTGATTGAGGCTTGTTTAGTGGAGAATTACAATGATAAATGGATCATTGATTTAGGAGCCACTAACCATGTTTGTTACTCTTTGGTGGTTCAAACATAGCTTGCCTGTAAGTGAAGGACAAAGAGTTTTGAAGCTTGGAAATGGGGAGCTTGTGTCTGACTAGTGGGACAAGTTATTTTATCTTTTGATAATTGCAGAACTTTGGTTTTAGAAGAATGTTTATATATTCCTGATTTTCAGAGGAATTTAATTTCTGTTAGTTGTTTAGTTAAACATGGTTTGACAGTTTAGTTTAATTCCTCAGTTTTAATAAGAAGTCCATCTTCTTTTATTTGTTCCGTGTAATGTTTAATGGTCTTTATTTCCTTAGTCCTGTCTGTGAAATTAATCATGTTGAATTAGGAGATGTTGAGCATGTTCATTCATCAAAGAAAAGAAAAGTTTTCAATGAAACTTATCTTTGGCATTTGAGATTGGGTCATATTAACTCTAATAGGATACAAGGTTTGGTCAATAGTGGGATTTTAAAATCCCTGAACTTTGAACCGTTACCAGTTTGTGAATCTTGTTTAGGGTAAAATGACTAAGAGATTTTCAAGGCCAAGGGAAATCGTGCCACACTTCAGCTGGAATTGGTACATATGATGTATGTGGACCAATAAATCCAGGCCAAAGGCGGGTATCAGTATTTTATCACATTTACTGATGATTACTCTAGATTTGGACATGTGTACCTTGCGTCACAAGTCTGAAGCTTTTGGAAAATTCCAAGAGTTCAAGGGCGGCAGAAAGGCATCTTGGTGTTCAAATTAAGACTTTTTGTGAATTGGGTGAATACCTATCTGAGAGTTCAGTCTTACCTGACCAAAAGGGGATAGTCTCACAATTATCTTCTCCAGGGACACCCCAATGGAGTTGCTGAAAGGAGAAATAGAACCCTTTTAGAAATGGCAAGATCTATGCTCAGTTATTCATCTCTTTCTGATTCATTCTGGATATGCCTTAAACTATGTACCTATTGAACTTAGCTCCGTCCAAGTCCGTTTCAAGACACCAATAGAATTATGGAAAGGGTGTAAGCCCACCTTGAACCATATTCATTTGGGGTGCTCTGCACATGTCTTACAACGGAAGCCAAATAAGATGGACTTACAGAAGTATGCATATTTATAGGCTATCCTAAAGGAACTAGAGGTTGGTTGTTTTATAGTCCGAAGGAAAAGAAGGTCATAGTGAGCACACATGCAACTTTCTTAGAGGAGGACTATATGGCAAATTATAAGCCTAGGAGTAAGGTTATTCTTGATGAGCTAGTCTCAGATCAAGTTTCACCTCAACCTCAGGCGGTTTCAGCTTTTGTTCCTGGTTGTTCAAAGAGGGAAAATATCCTGATGTTGAACACACAGGAACCAGAACCAGGAGAGGTTCATGATGAACAACAAGTGGAACCTAGAGATGCAGTTACCGCTTATGGAAGAACAACAAAATCATGAATTGGTTAATCCTCTTAATGAGGGTCCTCATCTAGAATTGGATCCCCCTAAATGCACAACAACAAGTGCGGCAAACTCGTAGTGGGAAGAGTGATTCGTAAACCCGCAAGATTTCTCTTGTTGGGTGAATCGTCTCAGGATGTCATCATTGAAGAAGATGATGATCCACGAGTTATGACGAGGCATGGGGATGTTGATGCAGGAATGGCTTGAGGCTATGAATCGTGAAATGGATTCTTTGTATTCCAACTCAGTTTGGTCTTGTAGATGCACCAAAAGGGTAAGACCCATTGGGTGTAAGTGGATCTACAAGAGAAAGAGAGGATTGACGGGAAGGTTGAAACCTTCAAAGCTAGATTGGTGGCGAGGGTACACCCATAGAAGGTGTGGATTATGAAGAAACCTTTTCGCCTTGCCATGCTCAAGTCCATCCATTCTTCTTGTTCAGCAAATCTTGATTATGAGATTTGGCAAATGGATGTCAAACGCTTTTAAATGGAAATTTGGAAGAGGATATCTATATGAGCAACCAAAAGGGTTCATAGCCAAAGGGCAAGAAAACTTGGTATGCAAGTTGCAAAGGTCCATTTATGGACTTAAGCAAGCGTCCAGATCATGGAACATCAATTTTGATCAAGCCATTAAGTCTTATGGTTTTGAGAAAAGTCCTATGAGCCGTGTGTGAAAAGGATCCAAGGAAACGCAGGATCTTTCTGTACTTTATGTGGATGATATACTCCTTATTAGAAATGATACCCAGGTATTATTAGGCATAAAGACCTGCTAAGCAAGCATTTTGATATGAAGGACCTGGGGAAGCCAATTATATTCTTGGTATTAAACTTTGCGAGCGGAAGAATATGGTATTGGCATTATCTAAGGCTAATTACATTGACAAAATACTTGCCAAGTTCAGCATGGAGAATTCCAAAGGAATTTCCCTTCAGGCATGGGATTCATCTTTCTAAGAAGCATTCTCCTAAAACTCCTGAGCAAGAGAGAACGCATGAGTAGGATACCTTATGCTTCAGGAGGTAGCCTTATGTATGCTATGTTGTGCACCAGACCAGATCTATGAGGGGAGTAGTAAGTCGTACCAATCTAATCCTGGAGAAGAACATGGATAACGGTTAAACATATACTCAAGTACCTTAGGAGAACGAGAGATTATATGTTGGTCTATTCTAGTGGGAGTCTTGAAACCATTGGTTATAGAGAACTCAATTTCCAAGGAGACATTGACTCAAGAAAATCCACCTCTGGGTATGTGTTCACTCTTAATGGCGGGCCATTTGTTGGAGGAGTGTCAAACAATCATGTGTGGTGACTCTACCAGAGGGAGTATGTAGCGCTCTGAAGCCAAAGGAAGCCGCATGGTTAAAGAAGTTCCTAACGGATCTTCAAGTGATACCAAGTGTTAGTCGTCCCATCACACTTTATTGTGATAACAGTGGGGCGGAGCACAGTCCAAGGAACCAAGGTGTCACAAAAGACAAAAGCACATAGAGAGGAAGTACCACTTGATTCGAGATATAATTGAAAGAGGATAGATGGTAGTCAAGATAGCATTTGACGAGACCTTGCCTGACCTTTTACTAAGAGTTTGCCTGAACGTGTGTTCGAGAGGCATGTTACATCTATGGGTCTTAGGAGGATTCTAGATTTGCTATAGCTTTAGGAAGTTGTTATTTCACTTTGTTATTTTGTGCCTTTTGAGCAAGACATTATGACATTGTATTTTTTTGAATTTTATAAATGGGGTATTATTCATTTATTCCGCACACTATTTACAAACACGAAGGTCGGATCAATTGTGAAGTATATGATCATATGGATACGTTCATGGAGGACATGGTCATAGGTTCTCACAATTGATGAATAGGTTCACAGCTATTAAATAAAGTTGGGCATTTTTTTTAGGCTGGATATTTATGAGATGATTTTGTCCGAATCATTTTAAATATTGGTGTGAGTTAATACTTACATTGAATGGATCAAGGAGAGATTTGATTAAAGTTGTTCTTTCTGTCATAAGGAATCAAATCTCCAGATAACTATAGTTATGTAGTTGCTCTTAATCCTTAGTTTATTTTAAATAGGTAGTCGAATAGTTTTCATTCTTTGATTTACCAACGGGTGAGGTTCGATCTATTGATGGCCAATAACTCGGTATTTTGGATTGAAACTATTTGGTTATTGGTGTTTATGAGATAAACAACATGGAATTTATAGGAAATGTCCCCTTGATATGTTTCGGACTTGGATATTGAAGACACTGGCCAGTGCATGTAATCCATTAGAGAAACTATCACAGTCAAGGAAATAAATAATTGATTGGGTAACAGAAAACTAGTCAATCAATTATAGACATTCTATAAAGGGCGATACATATTCAAGTTATAAATGTCATTATTCTTGGAGTTCACGTTCGGGCTTTTAGTGGAGTAGCATGAATTAGATAATCTTCTGGAGATTATCAGGAGCCTTGATAGATGACAAATGGTAGATCCCAGGCTAGCTTGAGATAAGGGATTGGGTATATTATCAAGATGATGATGGCTTATGGGATACATGGTCTTGAGTTTATGAACTCAAGTTTGTATCTTAAAGAGCAAGTGGGAGATTGTTGGGTTATATGCTCTTTAGTCACTTAAGTCCAATAAGACTTTAGTGAGATTAAAGCCCAAGACAATATGGCCCATGTGGCTTAGGGTTAGGTCTTGGACTTCAGCATATATAAACTAATCTTTTCACCTTTGCCTCACTAAGTGTTTTTCATCAGAACAACACCCTAGAGGGCGTTCATCATTGTCCGTTGCCCAACCACTCCATTCCTCGAGATAGTCTGGAAGATCCCAAGAGCACTACTATTCGTGAAGCTTTCGGTTCACTGCGTCCTTCAGGTAATCAAAACAATAAAGGTTCTATTTTTCCTACTCGTTGTGACGATGCGCTTCCGCGTTTCTGTTGATAATCCTACATCTTTAATTAAGAGTTCCAGGTGTCTTATGTGAAGAGACAGATCCAGAATTATACAGAAGTAATCCAGAGATTTTAGCTAAACTTGTTGCTATTCCTATGGAGTATAACAAAACTATGTTTTGACACAAGTTAGTTCAAAGCTAGTTTCTTTTACTTCAGAAATAATAAAATTCTTTGATTCTCAAAGTATATTTATTTGGCTTTAAGAAAACATGCTGCCTGTAAAAAATAAGAATTCATGGAACATAACAGAGTTGAAATTATATAACCCCAGATCTACCACAATTCTATGAAAGATAAAGTAGACGGATATTCAATTCTGTTTCGGTGGAGGATAGATATTTAATATTACCTGATCATATATGTTTGAAACTTCCTTGTAATTTGTTTCAAATGACATCAAGCTGTTATATGTTACTGTAGATTGTTCAATACCCCGTTCAGCCATCAGTGCAAATGCCTTGCGAGCCTTTTCATCTTCCAGCCTTCTTAAACATATAAACCATCATGTGAAACATCTTCTGGTCTGGTTTCAAAGGTGACTTTTCATCATTCAGCAGAGTGTCAAATATTTCTTCAGCTTCCTTATACTTGTTCCCCTACAGGTGTATCAATCATACAAATGCAAGACTGAAAGTTAAACATACTAGCTCAGCAGTAGTTTGTAAGACAAAATTTAAGTGCAGAGAACAAAACTGCATGCTAACCTCAACAAATGTTTTGAGTATTATTTGATACGTTACAGCAGAAGGTTCAGGGCCTGATCTCTGCATCCTACAAATATTGCTTCAGCATTATTGTATCTCCCTCCTCTTCCATATGCTTCCATTAGTGCAGTCTGTGATACTACATTCGTGGATAACCTTTCTTATTCATCGAGCTTAAACCTTCTCCGCAGAATTGAAGTCTCCCACCTTCCATAGGCAGTTATAAGCATGAGGAAATCCATCTTACTAAAGTCCCACCAGCTTTGAGTCCGAAGCCATTCAAGAATCTGAACAAAACAAATCAAGCATGTACCACCAATCAATTAGAATCATAAACAAAACATCAAGCAAAAAAATTAGGGAGTCAAGTTTACTTATGTTCACCAAAACAATTAAACTTTAAACCAAATTATCATCCAAACTACTCCTTGTTTTCAGCTATACAAAATCACACAACAAAGAACAGAATTTAGGAGTGACCCGCCAAAAATATTAAAGAACTATTTATGTTTCTTTGTATACCTCGACAACAAGGTTCCACCGTTTGAGTTGTTTATATCTAACCAAGGTGCCAAGGACAAGGTCTCTAGGGAGACTGTGGTTCTTATCCTTCTCAGAAGAGAGCACTGAAACAGCAGAACCGGCTTCATCGATTTGGTTCATGATTCCTCCAATTCTTCTGATCAGCTTCATCAGCAGCATCCTTGAAAACTTCCAATTTCTTCCTCCTCTGCATGAACTTCCTGGGTGCCAGCATTCCCATACACACCACCCCCATTCTCCCACTCATCTTCACCCTCGCAAATCCATACTCCCTCTTACTGCAAAACACAAATAACACACCACCACACTCCATTACACAACAACGTAATTAAAACAAAAACCAAAAAAGAAGCAGTTTCAAGATTGAGAGTGTACCTAGTTTGAAGAGGTTTCAAGGGAGTTGTCCCAAATGGTAGTGTGACTTGGAAATGATGCTACACATACCCCCCACTACCACGTCACAAACACAGCACAACAAAGATGAACGGTCTCTGCACTGCAAATAACACTTCCCAATCCCCTTTTCTCCCAAAATCAGAGAGAAAGACGAAGCTGTAAATAAAATATCAGTTATAATATCATCATCATCATTCTTGCCGATTATTATCTTATTGAATTATTGAATAATCATTTTTCGGTCATGGAAATAAACTCACAAGGAACATGGGCCGAGCCAGCCCACCAACTGGGGAAAAGAAACATGTCAGGTTGGGATGGCCCAATTACCTTTTCGGTTCGGCCCAATTTGAGTCGGCGCATTTTTCTTTTCCGTTCTCATTCTTTCCAGAAGAATCCGAACGCTTTTCTTCATTTCGTTGGAAGCCAGGCATTGGCATTGTGAGTGAGTGAGTGAGTGAGTGAAGTGGGAAACCATGTCGTCCGTCGAGGTCGCCGCCGGCGGATCTAAGCCGTACTTCTGCCATCTGTGCAGCCAGAGAATCACCGTCTCCGACGAATCCGAGCCTTTCTGCCCGGTCTGCCTCCAAGGCTTCGTCGAAGAATACACCGATCCCAACCTAGCCTAACCCTAACTTCCCCTTCGGTTTCAGCCTCGATCCCTCTTCCGATCCTCATTTCCCCTTCCAGCCCTTATCCCTCCTCCCTCTCTTGCTCTCCTCCGCCTCCACCACCACCATCGACCTCCAGAACCCTCGCATCTTCTTCACCTCATCCGGATCCGGGACCCGACCGATTTCCCCGAATCCGAGATGTTCGACCCGTTCCTCTTCCTGCAGAACCACCTTCAAGGCCTTCGCGCCGATGGAGCGAACGTTCAGTTCGAGATCAACCATCCTTCGGAGCCAGGTTTTCGCCTCCCGGCGAACATCGGCGATTACTTCCTTGGTCCCGGCCTCGAGCAGTTGATCCAGCAGCTCGCTGAGAACGATCCCAACCGTTACGGGACGCCGCCGGCGTCGAATACCGCCGTCGAGAATCTCCGACGGTGACCGTCGACGACGAGCTGCTGAACTCGGAGCATAACCAGTGCGCGGTTTGCCAGGACGAGTTCGAGAAGGGCTCGCAGGTGAAGCAGATGCCGTGCAAGCACGTGTACCACGATGAGTGCTTGCTTCCGTGGCTTAAGCTGCATAATTCTTGCCCTGTTTGCCGGTATGAATTGCCCACTGACGACCCTGATTATGAGAACCGGACGCGCGGTGGGAACGGTGGTGATGGGTCCTGGTTGCGGCGGTGGCAGTGGTGGTGATGGTGGTGGCGGTGGCGGTGGAGAGGGGAATAGAACACCTATTCAGAGGACTTTTAGGATATCTTTACGGTATCCTTTTGGTGCAAGTGGGTCTGCTCAGGAAGGTGGCGAAAGAGGATGGGGAACTAGGCAAGAAGATTTGGATTGAAAAACTGTAAGTTTGTTTTATTAAGATGAAATTTATTACATGAAATCTTGATTCGTTATTGATTTATGTGTTTCTTATTTATCTTTATATAGTTTTTGGATGTTTAGACAGTCGATGTTGCATTATGATTTCAGACACATTATGTTTTTGGTAGGATTTAGGATTGAATTGTTTTTTAGTATAGTATGATTGGTAATTGATGGATTTGTAAACTTCAACATTTTGTAGCAGTTTAAACAATTAGCGCTGTTTTCTTTTTGGGGCTATTGTTATGCTCCTTCTACTCCAGCCAACTTGTGTGTTTATTACCTATTTTCGATTAGCATTTTGGAATTATTTTGTATATTTTCGGTACTTTTTCATTTTCATATAATAGCCGTAAATAATCCTAATTGCATCTGAGAGTTTAGCAAGTGGTTTGTCAAACTGTGTGTATTTTCTGTCTGTGTATTTTCTATGTCCGTATATTTCGTTCTCATAATTTGCTTTTCTTAAGTCAACTCCTAGTGAGAGGTTATAAGTTATGGAGCTGCCAGACAGGGATGGCATTGGATCCGAAGGTGGAGATATCCGCAGGGATATCCGTAGAGGGGAATCTGAATGTGGGGATTTGTTTTGGGTGGGGATGGGGATTATGCCCCCTGCCCCTCTTTTCTCTCTCCCGTGGGGATATCTGTCCCAAAGAGATATTATTTATTTCAAAAGGAATGGCTCAATGTCTCTCAATATTTGAGGATATTGATGATAATGATGTTGGGATAAAAGTTTATTTTTATATTAGATTTCCTATAACTGCAATTTTTATGACTTGTAATTAGTTTATGTATTCTTTTTTTGTAGGCAAGTGAAAGTGGAGCTCAAGCTCAATCATGGAATATTATGAAGATATTTATTGTTTTATTGATGATGTTTAGTGTTGGATTTTTTCAATTTCATTTTTTGGTGATCCATTGCATGGATCATGGATCCCTGTGGGATGAGGGATGGGGATACTCCAGAGTCATGGGGCGAGGAGTGGGGAGCTACTCCCCGCCCCTGCCTCTCCCATTGCCATCCCTGTCTGCCTGTCCCGAACTCTTCCCGAATGAAGTGGTGTATCTGGGAAAAGGGAAGGGAGCAAAAAAGGGAAAACGAAGGGAAAAATTGACCTTATTTTTTACCCCAAATCTTTAGATATGTGTTTGTCTGTTTCTTATATTATGTATATGAAAGGGGGAAGTTTGTTTAGGATTGAGTATAATTTGTGGTCATATTTATTATCTTATTTTACTTATATAATCCCCTGTGGAGAATGCAAATATGTGCATTACTTTGGTTTTTTGAAATATTTGTGCAGTCAATAATTATGAAGATGCATATTGGTATCAAATTTGATAGATAGTTTGTCCTTGTTATATGTGCAGGTATTGTTTCGTGTTGGAAAACTGGAAACTATCTTGTGCCGCTCAGAGTTTCCGTGGTCAGGAACTTTGTCCAATCAAGGGCCTTCTTTTTCCCTTTTTGGCCTCTAGTGGGTTGCCGGAGTATGGGTTTCAATGATAGCACACAGTTATTGAGATTTAAGGCGCTGTTGTTTGAGGGTTCATAATTCCCCCCCCCCCCCTCTCTTTTTTTGGGTGTTGTACATATCATCTCGCGATGTTGATTAACATCCTTTATTTGCTCTCTTTTTATGCCTTATGAGCTAGTCATGTTCTATATTACGCCTTTTCCAATGCAACCGGTGGTATCAAATGATTTGCTGATTCTCCCATACATTATTGGCATCAATATAATTCGAGTATGTTTTGATTAGAGTATTTTGGGGAAAACATAATACCTGATTAATAAATGTGTCTAAATTGTTGAAAAGTATAGAACACCAATTTAGACAATGAAAATCATATAATTCAAAGTTCGTATGCAAAACGTTTTGAAATGAGTGTTTCAATAGAATTAGAAAACTTTATTGGAAGTAGCAAGGAAAAATGTTCATTCCTTTGTTGAGCTGTCTCTTCATTGCTGGAAAATGAGTAGCGCCTCATTGCTGGAAAGTAACATGAATCAAGCGAGAAGGTTGTTGGATGCTTCCTAAATATATTTATTATTTTTTGAAGCGCTTTATTTAAGTTTTCCCTTTATTTAATGTATGCGTATGTGGAATGTGGCATTTTGAATAGAAAAAAATTATCTATACTTATATTATATGGATTACGTTGATTTACATCTCATTTATTGTGAATTTTATTTGAATTAGATTTACATTTCATCTAATGAATCTAGAAAAATGACTTCCTTTAGCAGTTTTCCAATGTTAGGCTCAAGTTGGATCCTCACTTTGAATGCGTCACAAAAAAATAGGGACTGGGCTTGGTATTTTACTTAACTGAAGTTCAATTTTCGTTCCACTTTTGATCCCATATATTTTTAATAATATTTCTCTTTGACCATTCATGGACACATTTAACCATGTACTTATTAGCAATTTGTCCTCTTCTTATTGCTATATTTCTCTTCCATTTTCCCGCCACATTTCAGTTTTCCTTATCATTGAGATCAATAGCATCTAGCTCATCATGACTTGAGAATTGTGAACCCGAGTCATCTCTATAGGTGTTAAGGAGATGGGTCAAATTAGCCCCAAATATTAGCAGATGCGAATCTTGAATTGCTAAATTGGGTTTGAATGGGAAGACTGTGCACCTGTATTTCCTACTGGATTGAATATTGAAGGAAATGGAAGTTGAAATGTTTGTAGATTTGGATTGTTTGGAGAAAAAAAAAGGAACTTGAAAATTTGAAGAAACTTGAGCCTGGCAATATTGAATATTTGGATTTAGGAAAAAGTTTGGTAATTGAAAATTAGTATTTGGATTTTGAGGGCAGTCTGATATTTTACAAGTAATTGAGAAAAGAATTTAAATTAATCTTATTTTGGTCCATTTTACTAAAAAATGGAGTAGAATTTGTGTAATTAAAGGAGTAGAATGACATTAGAAATAGTAGAAATGAAATTTGAAAAAAGTTGAGAAACCATTGATATTTATAGAGTAAAATATAAATAAAATAATCATTTTCAATTTTTTTTTCATTGCTTAATGTTCTTCCATGATCAACAGTCCCAAAAGAGATGTTCCTTACTCAAGGGACAGGTCTCTTACTTCCCATTCTATCCAATGCGTAAGTGAAGAGACCGTCCTATCACTTCTTTCAATGTAGCAAGGGACAGTGCAAGTGATGTATCTGGAGTTGCTCTTCTGTCATACAAAACGAGTATGAGTATCATAACTCTTTTGAATTGAATGTTGATGACTGTAGATGAGAAACTGTGGAGTTGCAAATCCTTAAGAGGGAGTGCTGGAGAAGAAATCAAGGTCGAACTCAGAAGAGGGTAAAAAAAAGTTAGTAAATAAAATAAATATAAAGGTAATTTTATCATATTTATTCACTATAATTTTTACTTGGACCATTTTGGTACTCAGAGGGACCATCAAAGAAGGAAAGGAGTCATAGTTTAAAAGTGACTGACTCACAAACCACATTGCGTCACTCAAAAGACATCTTAACTGAATAACATATACAAAATTCCTATATTTTTTGTACCGAAGGGCCAAGTTTGATATTGAAAATAGACGGGGAAAAAGAATATTATGTATGAACTCTATTTATAATTTCATATGTAATGCTATTTTTATCTGAAGCTCATTCATGAAATCTCCACCCTTATTTTTATCCCTTGCCAAAGGCACCCTAAACTTTTGCATGTCTGTAAGTATCACATGTAAAAATTACACATATTCACAGTTGAGTCAATAACGACTTCACACACATATATATATATATATATATATATATATATATATATATATATATATATATATATATATATATATATATTTCCTGTGTGACAATAATGTGAAACTTATATGCTGTTGGTTGCTTGAATTATTGTGGCCCTTGAGAAAAAAATTGTGACTCCAGTGCCTACCCACCAAGAATGCATAGTACGCGCTATTTTTATTGGAAAATTTATTGTAGACCCTCCGGGACCGGGCAATTATCCCTTGCCCCGCAAGGGCAGGTATATAATATTATTAATATGACTTGCATAATATAATTGACCAATCTGACTTATTCTTATTTTGTGCTTGGATTAGTCAACCAGCCTTTCTTGAGGAGTGCTGAACAAAGTTTGAGACCTTTAGGATTTTATATAAGCACTGTTCCTTTCTATCATCTTTGCTTATTGCTAGTAGCAACTTGAAGGTCAAAAGCCAGATAGAGACCAAAAGAAAGGGAAAGGCCCTAAAAATTAACATGGACAAAGCTGTTTGTCTTTATGCACTTTTGGGGTTCTTTGTTGGTTCAATTTTCAGCTCATGCATTTCTGGTACTCCCAGAAATTTTTGGGCAGATCAAGATTGCAATCTCTTGAGCAGTATTGGTGAGTTCAGGCTTGTGCAATGTACTACCAACTTTACTAGCATTATTTCATCTCTTATCTAACATATATACAATCATACTTAACTGTTATATCTTTCTATCTGAGTAGGCAGGAAAATCACTCAGCAATACGTTAGAAACCATTTGCATTGGCTTCCTCAGTGTGGCAATCAAGTTTCTACATGACAAGGCACCTGCACCTTACACCATGATCATGCCATTTTGGGTGGCAATTACATTGTCAGTTACCTACATTTCAGAGTTATCATTAGGCCGAGAGTAAATTAAAGGAGATATTGGAGAGTAATAACTTCATTCAGAATAACGAATTCCTTGGCCCTTATCGTCTCAGAGGCAACCCTTTTCAGCCAAGTCAGAAAGCAAAGGAAGGTTAACTCTAACTTGCTTCTATGCCAAGCACACCATGGTTGGAATGCATCATGGATTGGCTTTTTTTAGACATGCCATGTAGAAGGGGACATTTGGAGTGGAAAACATATATATGAATTATTATCTTTATACAAGCAATAATATTCCCGAAAACTATAGCATAGTTGTTTAAATTTCAAGGTGTATGTCAATGGAAATTTGATGAGTCGCATTCGTTAGATTGTTATAAATTTCAAAAGCTTGTTACGAATCATAATTGCTATTTAGTATATGAGTTCGTCGTCATTGAAGGGGAGAAATGGAAAAGAGAAAATCGTATGATGTGTGTCACTTTTTCTTTATTATTATTCATAGGATTTAATTGCAATACATTCAATGCATAAAAAAAGTTTTATATATTCATCCAATTATGTAACTATATGAGTAATACAGTTACTTTTCACTCCACTACTTACAAAATCATACAAGAAGAGATTTTATTTGAGAATAGGATATCATACGTTGGATATTACCTATTAGCTACGCATTTGATGAGTAAAAATTAACATAGCTTAGGACCATTATGCATCCGCAAGGTAATCAACAGAAACAACAGAGTCAATTCTGGTACATACTTAAGTCTACTAAGACTTTGATGTTTCTAAGAGATCATTCTTTTCCTTGCAATTCCTCCCCTACGGCAGGTTGACTCAACTGTCTCTACACGAAGACATCAAACGTAAATAAAAGAGCTCGGATGAGCTGTGCTAAAATAATTTTTTGCATTGGTGCCATTGCACTGCCAAAATTTTGATTTAAGGCAGTTGGGTGAATCATCATTTTCTTAGTGGACATATACAGTTTTCGGATAAGATCAAAATGTACGTATGCTTCCAGAATGGCAAGCACCACTATCACTGAGTCAACATCTTGGTCGAAAAACTCGAAATATAGATGGTGACCGCAAGTATGACTGAACATTTATTTTCATTTGCAAAGTTTTGTTCCTTTAATACTTTGGAAGTGTTAGTAAGAAATTAAGAGATATTTTATGCTTTTCCATAGCCTTTTATTTTTCATTCGGACAATTTTATTCCACTCTAGTTATATTTGAAATAACCAAATTTTATTAGGCTGGTTATTTTGAAAGCACTGAAAATCAGTGATTATATTGATACAGAAATTTCTCTGTTGATTATTCTTAAAATAATCAAACTTATATTGCTGTAAAAACAAACAAAGTTATTTTAGAACTAATTAAATAAATAGATTAAAAGTATCGAAACTAACATTGAGCACATAATATTCTTCAACTTAAAAAAGAATTATTTTTGGAAGATATTTTAAGATTATGATGCTAAGACCTTAATCATAATTTTCTCCTGTTTCATGTTTTCTTAAAAAATATCTTTGGGTCAAAATCAAGTTTTTTTTAATTAGGTCTGGATCAAAATCTAGCTTCATTGATGCTCTGGACTGTCCTTAGGTATTCTGGGCCATCGGCCCAAATTGCTTCAGCCAACAATGTGGGCTTATTGGGTCCATAACTGCGGACTCAATAATCGACAACAAGCCTCATTCGATTGTTGACCCCTCCCAAAATAAAAAAGAAGAAGAAGCTTCATTCGAGTTCTCTCTGTTCCCCAATACTCAGAGAGAGAGAGAGATGGAAGACGGAGATGGGAAGAAGGAGTCACCCAGCAGCTCACAACAAACTGGTATTGAACTTCATCATCTCTTTATTTCCCTTGTAATGTTTTACACCTTCTTTCCCATTCTTATTCTCTTATGTCTGAAAGAATAAAAAAGAATTTATTATTTCTAGGGGAGAAATGTAAGAAAAGGGTTATGAAGCTTCTGCTATTTCAAAGTTGCCCACAACTGAAAGTTTCAATATTGGACGTGATGTGTGTTCATTTTGTTTCAGTAGATTTGATTTAGAGGTTTAATGTCAAATAAACAATTTAGCTGGGAACAAAATTTGTCTTATCATATACCTTTACTGAATTGTTGAGCTTGAACCAGTATATAGTAATCACAGACTCTATCAACCCTCCCTCACTTCCAACCTTCTTGTGTTGATGGGGCTCGGGATTAGAAGATGAACATTTGCCACAAACAAAGTTTTTCCTCAAACAATAGTTAACATAGCTGTGCTTATGATTCTGCAACTCTCTTATATAATAGACTACCTGCTTAAATATTAGACAGATTTGTAGCAACAAAAGAAATAGTAGAGGTTGGATCATGTGTGGACTACTACACGGCATCATATAGGTTGGATTTGACAATGAAGTGGACATGATCAGAGTACCAATTTGATACAAGATGTGTTAATTTTATTGTGGAGACAAAGCTTAGAAAGAGCAAATTTAAATAGTCACTTTGAGCTACAATGCGTTAAGTATACAAATTTTCTATAAATATACCACTTATATTAGATGAGCATGGCATTTAGTAGGGAGGATTGGGTTAAAGTGGACGTGGTTTTTAATAGTGACTGTTGGACCATGCTTTAAATTTCTATCATCTTTACAACTGTCAGCCCCTTCGATTAGCATCTATGAATTCCATAAACATGTTCGCAAGTTGATACTTTGATGCCATTGTATTCTTTACTCCTTTTAAATTACTTGGTACTTCTAGAAGTTGCATTTCCATATGCAGGTTATAACTGGCCGAGTAAAACTAGACAGCTGTATTTTCTTTACTAGCTATAAGTTTGCAGCAGTGTATGCAACTTGTGACCCTGCATTAAGGCAACTATTTGATTTTGTTTATTTGATTTAATTCAGTGTCTGATGATGATGAGATAGACTACACAACCAAACCAGAGTTTTATGATCCAGATCTTGATAATAAGGATGAACGTTGGGTTCATAAGAAAAGACAAGGACGTGGCTCTGATGCTGTACTTAGCTGCCCTGCTTGCTTTACCACCCTCTGCCTACAATGTCAAAGGTATATGGTTGAATATGAATGTTTGCAAACTTCTGTATTTTGTTATATCTTGCATGCAATCACGCACACATAGATTATTGTTTTGCTTGGCATGTCTATGACGTCTTTAATTAAATGTCACTATATAGAAGTCATATATCATATATCAGATTATAATATGAAGTGCTGCTCAAGCATTTCAAAATTATGCTTGTGTTTTGCAATAATTGGGGATAGACAGCAAGAACAAGTACATATGCAGTTATGGCTATTCAATGTGGAGACTTTCTTCCTACAAGATGATGATTGGAAGAAGAAAATGCTCATTGCTGATAAAAACAAGTAATTAATATTGCTTGCAGCAAGCAATTTTCAATTTGTACCCATCTGAAGACATTGCTGGCTTACATGCCACTTGCTTTTTTCTGGACGATTGAAGTGAGAATAATCTTTATTCATCAGAAACTAGCTTTTTAGTGGACAAAGTGCTTCCTCCTCTTCAAGTGAGTTTCTTTTCACTTAAATTGAAGCGTTTTTGTGGCACCATCAATGTCCCATCCATGAACTACCTCCGTTTGATTCCTGTTTTCCTTCTAGTGGTCACACCTTCTCCTCCTGGCTAACACTTGCATCCATGCTTTTATTAAGCAGCAGCATTGCCTATGGATCACTGTAATAGTTTGAAAGATGTTGGACTGCCGAAATTACTGTTGATATGCATTTCAAACACCATAAAATTTCATTAGATCAAGATTTTCTCTGCTAGTTGATTTTAGATTCCTTCTAACTTAGGAATCTGTTTACATAGGAATTTATTATAGCAAGGTCACAAAAAATGAGAGTTTGGTGTAGAGCAATATTTCCCTAATGTTTTAAATGACTGAGCTTCACTAGTTTCTTGCAGGCATGAAAGATATTTGACCCAGTACAGGGCTGTATTTGTTGTAAACTGCAAGATTAAGAATGACCAAATCTCAAGGCAAGATGTCCCAAGATCAAGAAAAAGAAATAGAGGGGATCGGCCGGAAGCACCTTCGACAAGCAACGAAACATTCAAACAAGTGTGCTGCTCAGTTTGCTCAACAGAGGTAGGTGTGGTTGATGAAGATGAGGTTTATCATTTCTTCAACGTTCTTCCGACTGAATCCTGACTGATTCAGATGTATCTGCCGAGCAGTGGTTAAATTGTGTTGGTCTATCATACCTGAGTTTCCCTACCTTGCTTAATTTCAATTCAAAACTAGATGTTCTCACTGTATCTATCCGTTTTTTAGGGGGGTAACCATTTTAGATGTAGCTGCCAAGTGCCAAGTAGTCTTAGATAGTGGAGGAATATTATGATCTGTGGTGCTACATACCTTGAAATAGGCCTCCTCTTTGGAGGCCTTTTAGGGTGGGATTGGATGTAATTCTGATCTTTTTCAAAAATAAATAAATAAATAATTTTTTGTATATGTGGATAATTTTTTAAAATTAATTAGAATATAAAAGAAAATTAGTTTTCAGCTTTTTTATAAAAGTTAAAAGAGTAGCTTTTGAAAAACAATCAGTTTTCAATTTTTTCAATTATATATAACACCAAATGGATGATACTTAAACACCAAGAGAAATGATAAATGATCCCATCACATTTACACCATATATTTACACCAAGTTAAAAGTTATAAATTAATATGCAAAAAGTCATAAATAAATATACAAAAATTTATAAACTAAAGTGTAAAAGGTTTTTACATACTAGTTTATAACTTTTTACATTTTGGTTTATAATATTTTGTATATAGTTTATAATTGTTTACACACTGATTTATAACTTTTGACTTGGTGTAAGTATATGGTGTAAATGTAGTGATGGTTATGTATCACTCCTCAAACATCAAATGGCTCACCTAACAAAGAGAAAAATTGGTAAACTGGCCATGAACTTATACGAGGGTGCTCATAATAATATACTATTAGCGCCATATTAATAAACATTTAATAAAATTGGATGTGTCCCATGTTTTCAAAAGTCACAACATTTCACTGTAATATTATTTCCCTAGCTAGTGACTTTAACGTGTGTGTGTTTTTCTTGTATATCTTGACTGTCTTAATTTAATCGCCAATTTGTCATGAACTTATACGAGGGTGCTCATACTAATATACTATTAGCGCCATGTTAATAAATATTTAATAAAATCGGATGTGTCCAATGTTTTCAAAAGTCACAACATTTCACTGTAATACTATTTCCCTAGCTAGTGACTTCAACGTGTGTGTGTGTTTTTCTTGTATATCTTGACTGTCTTAATTTAATCGTCAATTTGTCTTGTTTTCAGATTCTTTCAATGACGTCTTTGAACTGCTACTACTTTCTTTTTATTGTTTCCTACCGCCAAGTTTGAAATTGAAAGGGGTTCACGAAATGCATAAAACTTTTTAAGGTTATCTCTCTATTTTTTTTTTAGGTTTGTAGCTAAAGGTTTGTTTAAAATTGGCTACTAATTAAAGAAGGGCTTGCCTGTATCCATTCTGATGAACGAACCTCCCCCATAATACTCGAAATCTACATGTGTTGGGAACGAGTACCATATATCAGATAATAATAATAATAATAATGTTAACATAGAAATAGGACCATGATCCAATATTATAATGCCCTAGCATAGAATGTTCCATCATTTCAAGCAGCGAATTAGCCGTATGCAAATCGAGAAAAGCGCATCAAATCCTTGGCATAATTATTAATCACCCCTTTTGAGTTGCTTTCACTATTAAACAAATTGGGAGTGGTTAGGTAAACATAGAGCATATATTAATATCAATAATTTAGCCTATTTAGTAATAGAAATGTATAGCACCAATATCTAACCCATGAGACAGCGCATGACGAGAGCTATTAAGATACGGAATATATGCCTGTGGCGTTACTTAATTACATTTTATTTAATATTATGACCTCTCTCTTTTATGATCGTATTATCATTTATCAGTCGATTATTTGTCCTTCATAAAGCGAGTTATAATTTTGAGAAGAAAATCAAGTTTAAACTCTATAATAAATAATTGATGAAAGAGTCCGTTAATGAAATTTTTTTTTTGACGGGAAATCTGTTAATAAATAATCTTAACAATTAGGTAAAAAATGAGTATTATTATAATAGTACCTATGAAACACCTTGATAAAAGAAAATTACACCTGAGCCATTACGAGGGTTTCCTTGAAAGGTAAATTATTACATGATTTTATAATAATTTATGAATCAATTAATCATAATCTACAGTTAATTTCATTTAGAAATTTTGGCGCTACTTAACTTTTTCTGTTCAATTAATTCTGTATTCACGTTGATCTAACGTTTGAACTAATTGACTCTTGTTGAAATCCTTCACATAAAAACAAGGTAAGTTTTTTGAAAAATGCTTTTTTAAAAAAAAAAAGTAAAATTTTCCTGTAAATCTAAGTAACAAGCAACCATCCATAGAAGCTCTTGAATATGAAAGGTAAATTTGAAAAAATGAAAATCCTTGTCACATCAGTTTGACCAATAAGTGGCTGTCAGTATCTATCCATCCACAACAATATAATGTTGTATTGTCTAGCCTACAAACGAAGCAGGATACTAATTAGGTACTTACGCAGTTATCACGTACTTAAGGAGGAGTAACTAGATGGCGACAATGTCAACAACAAAAACAATTGCATACAACTGTAATGGAATTTATTGCTTTCGTTAGACTTATGAATGAACGTGAGTGTCGCAATTGTTGTACATTACTGTCACAACTATTCAGCAGCGAAAAAGAGAGATTAATGCCATCACTACTCTCTTCGAACTTCACTCACATTTTGTAAATTTTATATCAATTAAGTTCACTGTTATATTCAAAATGCTTTTACCCTTTTAAGAAAAATTAACAACATGTTTGGTCTCATATAGCTTTGACGTATATAATAATGGTCTCATTTTGTACGGAGAAGTAATATAAATTCTGTGAAGAAAACAGCGGGCAACACAAAATTATATATAATGAGATTAATTTTGATACAAGATACAACATTTAAATTTAAAGGAAAAAACAAAAATTATGTTATTTGTATGTCCAAAAAATAGGTGTTCATTAATCTAAGGGGAAAACAATAACTTTTATTGTTAAACGTTGGTTATTTAAACTTCAATAGTAATAAATTGTGTGTTTATACTATATAAGATGAAAGCTGGACAAATAACATTTCTTAGAAAAAAAAATGCATCATCATATGTCCATAAATATCAAATAGATAAATATCAAGTAGATGTGGATTTCAATAATATATAGAATTATTTTTTACATTTATAAATGGATTATGTATGCAATTGAACATATTCGTCCCTACATATTGTTTTATAAATTATAAGATACAAGATACTATTTGTAAATATTTTCGCATAACGAAACATTCCACAAATAAGTATAGTTATCATTATTATTATCATTTTTTTGTTCTTGGATGTTGTCATTATCTATAATTATAATAAGATACTATTTATTATTATTATAATTATCATCTACTCCTTTAGTATACCTACATTTTCCAAAGTAAATATTGAATTACACCTCACAATACTCAAAGAAAAGAGTAGAGAGGAAATAAAAGTTTATAAGTTAAAGGATTTTAGCTGTAAGTTGAAATGGAGGACTTGTATTTATAGCCTTCCCAACCCCCTTCTATTCCAATTTCAAGTGATGTGGACTTTTTTTCAAAACAATTTCAATCAAAACTAATAATCTCCACCTTGATTGAAATAAACGTAGCTACTCGTTATCAACATCGACGATCCTTTGCTATCATTGCTTATACAATCATAGTTCAAAGAAATATCATTCTCCACCATAAAAGTATACTCACTTGGAATTAGACCGCTCCAAGCATTTCACCTTGGCACATATCGAAACGACGCTGAAAAGTTATAGTGCAACTTCCACATTGGCTATTCCTGAAGTTCTTCAGCCATCGACATAACCCACCATGTACCATGCATCTCAATGCCAATCAATGCCCATATGCAATTGTGGATCTACTAGCAAGAACTTATCCATTTCTATGGCAGTGCGTAATGTCATGAGGATACACTTCTTACCTTCTAGTAAATATCACCTTTTCCTACTAGGAGAGCAACGTTGCAAGCATCAGATTGAGAGCCTCTTTCCAACACCGCACCACTTGGATAATTTTTCTTTAGAGGCCAAGGCTTTCTACATTTTTAGCATGTCACACTCTTTCCACGATACCTTTTCCCATAAGTGTTACTTCTAGCTACCAACACTAAATCCAATGAAGTGTTATCCCCATTTTTTCATTCTTCTTTCTTCAACAATGACTTTATTGGCAACTTCTTCAAAATTCAAAGTTTCTTTCCTATTCATCAAAATAGGTTTGATATGCCCATAGGAATACGAAGAGACAATATGAGCCTTAGTGCCTTATCTTCATCATCAATCTTCACTCCAATAGCCTCTAATTCAGATATCTAAGATGGTCAAAGACATTTACGTTATTATTCATGCATAGATTATGAAACTGCTCCATCAACAACAACTGATTTGAGATACCCTTTCGCTGATATAACCTTTCAAGTTTCTCCTAAAGTTCCTTGGCTGTTGATATTCCTTGGACATTTGCAAGAACATTCTTTGCCAAACACAAAAGAATTCCACTTTCCGCTCTCAAATCTAGTTCCTCTAATTTTTCATCATCCATATTGGCGATCTTTCCTTTCAATGCCTTGTGCAAACTTGATTGTATCAATACATCCTTGATTTGTATATGCCACAGGCCAAAATTGATTATTCCATCAAATTTTTCTATGTCAAACTTCACAACACTTGAAAAACTTGACATTGTTGCAACCATATACTAGAATAGTGTAAATCAATTGTAAACTGTGCACAAGAAGGGTTCTAAGGAAAGAAATGTGGGTCACAATGGACACGCTTAAATACCAAGTCTTTCCTTAGTCAAAACATTTCCAAATTGTACTCTAATAGTATCACACCGTCTTCCAATAGTAGCAACCAAGGATGATTCTCAAACCACAGAGCATACCACTTCTTGGGAGAAATGCCATTTCCCCATCTTCAAAACCACTATAAATAGAGAAATAAAAAGGACACAACCACTACACAAAAATTTAACATGGAAAACTCCATAACCAGTAAAAACCACAATCGTTGCTAAATGACAACAAGAGAATGTCACTATGTGAAAATTATTATAACGCATAAACTTCTCTCTCAAACACCCACCCCTAGTACACCTACACTCTTCAAGCAAATATCTGAACTACACCTCACAACACTCAAAGAAAAGGGTACATAGGTAGGAGAAAAGTCAGATACAAGCTTAAAGTGTTTCTGTGATATGAGGTACACGTGTCAGTAGATTTTTTTTTTTGTAGACTTTAGGTCCCTGGACCCACCCATGTTGCCGAGTCTGAATTTCACAAAGTCTTGAATCACACCTCTTTAAGGTTATATGATAGAACCATATTCTAGAGATCAAAAGTTCTGGTAATTATTCCCAAGAGGAAAACAAATTAAAGAAATATTTTTAATGAATTTTATGAAACCTTTAAACATTTCGTTTTTAGCCTACAAGTTTAGAAAATCTTGAAAATTTCCCAAATTGAACTAAAACCCAAAATTTGGATTTTGATTTGTTGCGATTTTGATTTTTGTAATATTTTATTTGAATCCTTTTACATTTATATTTTAAAGTTAATGACATTAACTTAAAAGTAAAAAATGTAAATAAGTAAGTATTAAGGTAACCAGATGCTATGACAAAAAAATGCAGAAGTGACTAAACCTTCACCGCTGAGGTCCAAGATTCTTATAGCGGTCACAGTGCATGAGTTTATGGGTTTTGGTGGTCTGAAAACCACTATAGCGGTCCAAGACCGCGGATCGCTATAGCCCATAAGTGATGCCCTTACCCATAGCGGTCACTATAGCAATGTCCCTGAGTCTTGAATAGTGTAAAATGACGTAGTAGAACCCCTACCCCTATTTAAACACCCCAACTCCGATTCCTCCCTATTTTCCACAAAAACCTAGCTTCTAAACACCTTTCCCCTACATTTTCTCTCAACCCACTCAAATCTAGCTCCCATAAATCATCAAGGTATGTATATGTTGTTAGATTATATCTCATTTTTTCCTATTCTTTCATATTCTTATATGAGTATTGTTATTTCTTTCATTGTTGTCAAGTGGGGGTGCTCCCCAATGTTGTTAGAGTAATCTAGAGATACCCATAGAGTATTCATGAGTTTAATGGTTGAAATGGCAGACTTTTAGCCATCCATCCTCCCTAGCTCTACCGAAATTGTTCCCTCACGTTCCACCCCTAGGTGAATGGGTTCAATCCTTGACCTTCATTTTTTGGTCATAAAAGTTATTTTCCTCATATTATGACATAATGGATAATGTTAGAGCATATTTCAAAGAGAGTATAGATAGATGTAAATTATGTTAAGTTTATGAAATCATGGTTTTCAGAATATCATGAAATGTATGATTTAACTTTAGAAAGGATTAGAGATTGGTGACCATCTTGTTAAGTTGATGAGATTATGGTTTTCAAAGAGCATGAACTATATTTTCAGAAATTTATGGGACCATTATTGCTAAAAAATGATTTTCTTTATAAGTAGCCAAAGTAGGATTATGATTATACATGTTGGAGATGTTATGACTTCTGTTATGATTTTTAAAGAGTATAATAATTATATAATAGAGTAAAGTATGATTTAGCTTTATGAATAAATATGTTACTTCATCTAGAGCTATTATGTTATAATTTCAAGCCCAATGTTTGAACTATGATTTAGAATATCAAGTATATGAGAATATTTTAACGTAAGATATGGATTTAGAATTTCAATTTTGTAAATTCACATTGATTCCGTAACAACTGCCAGAATACATATTCTGGACTTGAAATCGAGATACCTACAAGTAGGTGATCCTTTGGGCATGATTCTCATAATCACAATTATGCTAAAGTCATATTGTTAGAATTATATGAGTCCAAAACTTTAGAATCCAAGAATGTAGGATTCTTGTTTACCAAGGACGGAACACCCACCCTTTAGTTACGAAATTTCAATTTTGTTGATTCTATTCATTTTTAGTTGAGTTATTATTAAACATCATGGAGGCAATATAGTAAATAGCCATGGAGGAAATAGCATTGAACAGTCATGGAGGCAATATTAGTAAACAACTATAGAGGTAATCCAGGAAACAGCCATGGAGGCAATCCTTATAGACAAGGTTTGTCAGGCACAGGAAGATTTTAGACAAAAGCTCATGTTCGCTAGGGACTAAGCATTACTTTTCAGTTAATAATAAAGTTATTATATTTATGTATGCATATATTATTCATGTTTAGAGAACTGGTACTTATGATTTGAGGAAGTTAGGATTGATTTAATATATGCGGAAATATAAAAATATTATGGGTGATAATTCATTAGTTTTAGACAAAACTCATCCCCTCTCCCTTCCTCTATTTAGGTACAGGAGCTGCTGGGTTCCTCTTCCACTTTCTCCCCAGGAGATATTTCAATTAGTGGCTTCACTTGGAGTGAAGTATCTTGGTCGTTGTTATAGTGCTTCTAATTGGGGGTAGGGCCTGGACCATAGAATAGCTTTTGCATTTCACATACCATGATAGAATACTCTTGATTTGTAATTAATGATTTAGTATTCATGGTTATTTGTATCAGAGGCTCTATGTATGTATGTGTTTTGTATCATGATTTACAGACTTTAGAGTTAAATTTTGAGATGCCAGTTAAATTATATTGACTTTAAAGAGCAAGTGATTTGTATTTTGAAAATGAATTTATGTTTTAAATAGTTTCTTTTAATTAAAATATGCATATAGGTTACTGCGATCACGAGGCTACGTAGAATGAAATTCAATGCCCTTACGATCCAAGGTCGTGACACCTTTACCAAATTAAAATGGAAAACTTGAGCCCATATTATATTTATAACTTTGCAATCCCCTTCTATTCCAATTCTAAGTAATATGAGACCTTTTTTCAAAGTAATTTCAATTAAAACTAACAATATCCAATATCAAAATGTAACGTGAATGAGCAAAAACAAAGTATTATTTAACCTAATTAGCTAAGTAGAGCATAACTAGGTTTCGTATCTACCAGGCCACATGTTCGAATCATTACAAATCTCCTTGAAGTGAGATAAATATTAGCTTATTTGCTTTTACTTCCGTTTTTAGTTTTCACTTTCCAGATTTTGAAATTAAAAGCTTAAAAATGAAAACTAAAATTTTGAGTTTTCATTTTTTCAATTTTTCCTTCACAAATCTAAAACTGAAAACTGAAACTTAAACTACAAAACAAACAGGCCCATTATAAATGTTTTTTGAATCCAAAAGTTTTCTGTATCTCGAACTGATACGCCATCCGCTCATTTTAAACTTTTTGTACCAAAAAAAAATTGATTTGGTGTAGGCTGTCTGTATTTGGAATGGATGGGTCCCAACGCCCAACTTTCTCTTTTCCGTTGGTTTGTTTCTGTCTTTGTTGTCCGATATGACAATATGAGGTCCCAATTTTGAGTTTATAAATGACCCATCGAGTTGTTACCTTCCAAAAACCAAAAATGACCCATCGAGTTCTAGCTAGCTGGAAAAGGAAAGAACCGCAAAAGTTTCATCCATTTGGGTAACGAAACTTTTCCATAACATCAACGACTATGGACTATAGTCTTGACACTAACACGATAGCTCATGCAAGATTATAACGTGAAACACAACAGCACTCATCCAAAGTGACTTTTTTTTCTTCTCCTTTTTCCCTTCTAACTCAATTTAATTAATTTACCCTTTTACGGACTTTGGCATGTTTAGTCAGTAAATAGATTTCTATATTTTTCTATGGCGCTTTTATCGATTTTAAATATATTTATACTTTTTTAGTAGTACTATTTTAAGTAATATAATTTATAAATGGCATATATATATATATATATTATTTCGTATTTTGTAGACAATTCTCACCTTTCAAACTCGGTTAAGGAATCAATTTTGAAGCCCATTTTGGGTCAGAAGGGCCTTTGGGTAAAAGCCTTTGACAAAGACGGCCCAAATGAGAAATCGGCATGCATTGCATGCTACACGCTGAACAGTGTAGTAGTAATAATTAACGAGGAAAAAAGAAGAGAGAGAGAGAGAGAGAGAGAAATTCAGATGTGTATGTTGGTATGAAACCGACGTGGCAAAAGGAGAGTGGCTAGAAAAAGATACCACATCAAGCTGGAGATTACCGGAAACTTCCACTCAAACAGCGAGTGTACGGAAAGTAGATGGGTCCTACCCCGTCCTCTCCTTCGGGCTTTGGGTATCCTATACTCTACTGTACTAGAGCGCGTCCCATTTCTTACGTACACAAAATAATAACACAACATAAAATCCCTTTTCATACTAACACAATATAAAATCTGACAGTTGACTGTAACCAAAGTTATCATACTGTATCATATATTTATAAATAAAATTGGCAAATTATAGCTGCCGCTATTGAGTTAAGATGAAATTTACTCCAACCCCTTTTCATTTATAAAATTTTAAGAGATTATTGAATTTGTGAGATTACATTAGCATTTTATCTCTCTATTATACATTAAATAGAATATTTAAGAGGGATCATGTTATTAGATATATAGAAAAAAGTTGAAATAAATTAAATTTTATTAAATTTTAAGAAAAGTGAATGTAATTTATCCTCATAAGAAATATTTATATTTACCTATGTTAACGAATTTCATTAAGTTCAAATTTAAAATAAACATCGTAACAGTTGCTCCAATTATAAAAGTAATGTTATTTTCACTGTAATTAAACTACTTGAATAAGAATTGAATATTACGATGCCAAACTGCCTGTACTTAAAAACTTTGAAACAAAATTAATCAGAAAAATGAATTATATTTAATTTCAATACCCATAAGAATATTCTAACCAAAGAAAAAAAATCTTTTATATATATATATATATAATAATTTATCATCAATCAATAATAACAAAGTTGAAGACAAAATAAATGATGTTTCTGTAATTGTCTACAGAGCAATCAATTATAATGGACAAATAAAGACATAAGCTATTCATAATTACGAGCTACTAATGCTTTTTTTTTCTTGAATTATCTAAATTTAAGAGAAAAGTAATAATAAATTTTTTCATGTGATTAAAGTATAATGGAAACTAACGTTAATTTGTTGGAATAGTTTGATCTTTATTTTTCATAAGTAGGATTTTGACTTTTGTGAATACAAAAAATTAATATTTGGACACTTTATTTTCAGACTAGACTAATTTAACTCAAACTTAAAAACTGAAGATGAAACAATTATAAGCACTTTTTCATAAATATATTTCCACAATACCCATTTATGATGATGTGATGAGTTATATATTTATATTGGAGCTATTTTGTTTTCCAAATCTCCAATGAGTGAGTATTATAGTCAAGTAAAGTTAAGAAGAGCAGAATGCATTCACATTATTGCCTTTAGAGTTATAAACATATATATATATATATATATATATATATTATCTAGTTGCGATGATAGTAAATAAATTAATAATACTAAAATTTCATTCTATTTTGTAAGCTTGGATCTCCTGTTTTTGTCTTTGTGTAGTTAGTTTGTTTATGTTAACATTTAGGATATATTTGATTATAAGGTAAAAATAAGAAGTAAATTTTCATTAATAAGTTCTATGTGTAAAATTATGCATGAACCTCATTCATGGAAAGTTTACCCCAATTTTTACTTTTCAATCAAACATACCCTTAAATGATAAAATTCAAAAGTATGGGGTAAAACCAATATTTCTTTTCAACAAACCAAAATATAATCAAATTTATGGGTTTTCTTTTTTATATATTCATTTGGCATTTGTTTGCTTTAAAGTCTTCATTGATCTATACATTTCTCAACCTAAATTACTTTAGTTCAAAATTGTTTTACAATTTTTTAAAAATTTTAAAATAAAGAAAATGACGAGTTTAAAAATCAATAGAGACCATTTTATCTTATCTAAAACAATATTTTACGATAGTATGGGAGTTGTAGTAAATTTTTTACGAAATTGTGCTTGCCAAATGGATAGTTTAATTTTTAGTGTTCCAAACTTATATTTAACTATTTGAAAAAGGTTTTGTTAATGAATTTTTTAGGATATTTGTTAAAACTTTAAATGTCAAAGAATTTAAGAGTTTTTAATGTATTCAATATATTAAAAACTTTAATTTTCAAGTAAAAATATTTTATTTTTAAAATATTAATAAACTAGTTGTTTAACCTTGTGCGATGCATGGATGATAATGAAAAATATTTTATTGATTTAATTTAAAATAAATAATAATTCATTTAAATACATCTTATAGAAAATTGAGTATATAAACTTATTTTGAAAATAAGTTAACAGTTAAATAATTAAATAAATGAATAAAATATAAATAAGTATGGATCTGAAATAAGTCATTGTATTCTATATTTTATTTTGAATATCATGTTTGTAGGGTTAAGAAATCTCGATAGATAACTTTTAACTAATAATAAAAAACTATTTTATGAAAATTTTACACGTTTCAATAGTTGAAATTGATAAATAATGAAACAAAATAAGTAAATATATTTATAATATCATATACCATTAATATGGATGATAATGGGTATCTATGAGAGGGAATATGTCTCTGCACCCTATCTCCTTAGAATTTTGTCCCGTTCCTATTCTCATTCCCTATCATGGGTCTCTATTCTCTATTTCTCAAGGATTTGAATCCTATGGATATTTGTGGATTTATTAAAATAATTCCAAAAAAAATTGAAAAGTATTTTGATATTCAAAATATAAATATGCATAATACTTATTCCCTTTTAGAATACTTATCCACTTTTAGATAATTTTATATTTCAAAATATTTGTCAATTTCGCGTTTCAATAAAGCATTAATTTTTTTTTCGATTACTACCCCTAATTAATTTCACATTTTCAAAGCACTCCATTTAATATTATTTTTATATATTAATTAATATATAAGGATACAATAGTACATTCATTATATTTTATTCAATTATCAATGTCATTTATTATTTTTCTTAATATCCGTGTTTCTCTAAAATTGAAGATATTTTGAAAGGAATAGAGTAACAAATACTACTAATACAATATAATCCAAATTTAAAATGAAAATACATACATAATGCAAATCCAATAAAGATAATTAAAATGTGTACTAAGATTTTTTTTATACATATTATATATATATATATATATATATATAAATAAATAATTTATGTAAATGTAGAATTTAATTTCATAGGAGAAATCTCATTCATTGTCTTTATTCCATTTAATAAATGGTGATTACCCCCATCCTCGTGAAAACTAAATATGTTCTCATTTTCATCATTTTTTTCAAATAATTCCCATAGGACTTGCTTTGATGATTTTTTTTAATCATTCTATTCATTTACATATTTTTAGTAAATTAAAATATTTAATTTTAATTTATAAAAACATAAAAATATACTTTCTAATTAATCAAAAATTATGAATAAATTTAGTTTACATGATTTCAATTACACCTCATTCCCTTCTGCATCATTTTAATAAATTTTCTCTAAATGAATATTTTTCAGGTTCTTCCATAACCATATACAAAATAAAAACCTTATTTCTCAGTGATTATTGAGTTAATTATATTATCATAAATTATTCCCTGAATTTCATTCATTGAAGATAAATACCATTTAAGATCATTAAACAATTGCTCTCTACCATATTCTAGTTTTTTGGCTAAAAATGACTTTGAAATTAATTGAGTGGAGAATCATTTGGATATACATGAACTTAAAATAACCTTTCAATTTCAATTAAAGGTAAATTCTTTAGCTATGGACTTGGAATAAAAATATATACAAAAAATAAAAGTTTTTTTTAATGACAATATGAAACTCTCAACTTATTCGAAAACCTACATTAATTCTTTAATATACTTCTTCAGTCATAGAAATTTTCATCTTCTTAAAGTTCCTAAACGTGCTCCTATACAAATTGTGGCATGCTTATTGTGTTTGTTACTAATAATGTAATAAAGAATTTTCTTAACTGATTTCTATATGCTAACTCAATAATTTCCTTTATACCTTTGATAAATTCATTGTTTAGGAAGTGTATGAGAAATTTTTGATAAGTTCTATTCATATATTAAGTTTCCAAAATGGAAAAAAAAAGTTTTGAATGACCTTAGCACATGAATTTATCATTTTTTTAAGTATAATTTGAAAAAACTTAAAATCACGTTAGTTTGATAAATAAGGCTAAATTTTATATTAAATAAGAAAATTATAATTTCACCAATTGCTTGGTCTCTGTCATTTTAAATTCAAGCCCTATATAAATATATTAAAATATGTATTTGACTTTTATGAATGTTAAAAATTTAGTTTTTAACTTTATAAATATTTTAAAAATATTCTCTTTCGATTTTTATAAATGTCATTGTTTAAAAATGATAGCTAACCATAAGACCATAAATATTATACTAAAAAAAGATAAAATAAAAAATACTAAAACAAAAAAAAACCAATAAAGATAGTAAAAGAGTTATAAGATAAAATTGATAAACAAATATAGTGAATACTCTTATTATATAATGAGTCATTTACCTTATTTTAGTATATCAAGGTTGAATTTCTAGTTTATAACAAATATTATAAATTAATAAAAAATTATATAGTAATTAATTAATATTATATATTAATTAATTAATCAATAATTAAGAGTTTATAAGTAAAACAACATAACTTATCTAATTTAAACTTTTTTCAAAGACTCATGTTTTAAAAAATAAACTATATAATTTAAAATACCTTTTGATTATTTATTTATTTTATTTATCAATAATTATTTTAAGTAACTCTAATATATAAGGTTATCAAAATAATATACAATATTTCTAGTGTAGATTTTAGCATAAATTACTAGATATTAAAAATGATTATTATGAATATTGAAATTATATAAATTAATGATAGTAAACTAATGGTATATATTAAATATGATTATAAATTTTTTTAAAAAATATTAATTATTAAAGTTATTAAATTTGTAGACTTTAAATTACTTTGGAAGTTACACCTAAAAAATTAAAAAGAGTACTAAATATTAGTATTATAAATTATAGATTTAATTCAATGTCGATAAGTTTTAACTATATTTAATTTTTATAGTACAATATTGATATTAAACACTGATAATTGTCAATAATATTATAATAATATATCATAATTACAGTTTTATTTTTCAAAATGATAATTAATGATTAATTTTTTAAAACTGGGTCCTAAATTATTCTCATTGTGACATTCAGAAAATTTTTCTTCATAAAAGTTTGAAATATTAATATTATAGATTATAGATATCCTTCATTAAAATTCATTTAAAAATTATAAAATAAATGTTTAATGAGTGTCAGATGAATAAACTTGTGCGTGCTTTTGACTGGTTCAACTTCAACCTATATTTATTATGGCGATACTCCTTCAGTCGATGACATTTTACAACTATAATTACATTTATAATATGAGAGAATAGTTTTCTACTAATAACATGAAGCACTGTACACTGTCAGCATAAAAATTCTGAAGATTTTCATGTAATTTTTCAAAATTAAATTTATTTAAATGCCTAAACCATAAGAATTTAATTTCTAATTTATTAAGTTGTTGTTGGTTGATATTATAGTTTTTTAACACTTAAGTATGTTTTTATCACTAAAAAATAAGAATTTTTAATTTTAATTTCTTTTTTTAATTTGGTCTAAATATTTTAAGAAATTAATTAATTTTAGTTGCTATCATATGTCTATATTAAATATTGAATTGATTTATAAAGGATAGCGTTGTTATTCAATCATATATACTAATCGATAGTCATATGCGATAAAATTTAGAATTAAACAATTTTAAATATGTTTCAACCTCTGCAAAGATAAAAAATTTTATGGGTCAAAAATCAAAATTCACTTATTTTTCAAGATTAAAAACATATTTAACTTTTTCAATTTAATTTCTATACTCTCCATAATTTTTAATAGATAATAGCGTTATTGCTTTTTTATATTTTGTTATACAAATAATGCTGTTTTGTAACATATTTATATACATTCCAATTCAAATAACCACATACCAAGATGAGATGGTAAAAGTTTTCTAATTTCTTAATCAATTGTTGATGATTTGATTCTCATCTTAGAAATATAACAACTTTAAAACTTGTCACAAAATATAGTCATTTTATCCAATAATAAATACCCTAGTCATCTCCATTTTAAAAATATTTTGGCATTGATAGTCTTTAGACGAGTATCAGAGCCACAGACTATTGATTAGTTCATGATGTCAAAAAAATATTTGTTTTCTTTATTCAATTTAGATTTAAAATATCTTATTTGATTTGTAATTGTCATCAGATTTATCTGCGAATAAGATTTTCTCTCATGAAAAATAGAAGGTGCCGATGGACTGTCTTCTTGAACCCAGTTGTCATGAATTATTATTAGACTTAAATTTAATAATATTATTTTCACATTATTTAATTAACATAATATTTTACATTTGATAAAACTACTTAGATTTTTCGTTTCAAAAGCTACGAATACGATGGAACTTTTAAGTTTAAATGACACTTGCAGTGAATTTATGCATATAGAAAAACGCGTATAGTGAATTATACAATTGAAAAATAAAATGGAACATTTATAGTGAAATAATTGATAATCCAGTACCTAAAAAAATTTAATTCAAATTCAAGATACAAATATTTTATGATTTAGTAAATTGTGACCAATGAGTAACTCATAATAATATTTGTTATGATTAGAAATCCAAATTAAATTAAAGACTTATCTTGAGTCTTAACTTAAACTACTGAAAAATCAACTGAAATAAATATATGAAATAAGAGTGAAGGAGTGACAAGACCTAATCTTTCGTTGTTAAGTAGTAAATCTCAATAAACAGTCTAATTAGTGAACAAATGGTAATAAAGAATTAGGAATAGGAAAGGAAAACAGAAGAGAAGAGGAGGAGGAGGAGGAGGAGGAAGAAGAAGAAGGCGCGTGCGTGCAAGAGAAGTGGGAGAGGGAGAGAGAGAGAGAGAGAGATGGGTATGGTATGAGCTGTGGGGGTAAATAATGGACCCCACCACCCATGTGCCCTTCTCCTGTCTCCACCAGCTCCTGCCGCTCAATCATTAGCCCCCCTCTTCTCTCTCTCTCTCTCTCTCTCCCTTCTTCCTCCTTCCTCCCTTCCCCTCACTGAGCCTCAACACAACACATTAACCAAAACCCTCACACACACTCTCTTCCCTCGACAAAAACTCACTAAAAAGTAGTAGTAAAACCCCTCTCTCTCTCTCTCTCTCTCTCTCTATAACACAAAAAACGCTTTCTCTCTCCTCACCACCACCACCGCTCTCTTACCCAATCATCACACCAAACTCTCTCTCTGAGTCGCCTAGTTCTTGACCATCAAAGACTTCTCACAAGAGCAGGTTGCAGGAAGACTTAAACATCTCAAATCCCCATGTCTAACACTGACGGAACCACTAACGGCGTTACCAACATTGACCCACAGCGCCACCAGCAGCAGCAGCAGAGCGCTGCCGGAAACGGCGCCCTCGCCGTCAAGAAACCGCCATCCAAGGACCGTCACAGCAAGGTGGACGGCCGCGGCCGCCGCATACGCATGCCGATCATCTGCGCTGCACGTGTCTTCCAGCTCACGCGCGAGCTCGGCCACAAGTCCGACGGCCAGACCATCGAGTGGCTCCTCCGCCAGGCCGAGCCTTCCATCATCGCCGCCACCGGCACAGGCACCACCCCCGCCAGCTTCTCCTCCGTCGCGGTCTCAGTCCGCGGCGGCGCAGCCAACTCCCTCTCCTCCCCTTCCTCCACCTCCGCCGCACCCTCATCCCTCGACCACAAGCCCCTCCTCGCTCCTACTCCCTTCATCCTCGGCAAGCGCATACGCACCGACGACGACGCATCCGCCAAGGACGATGGCGTCACCGTGGGGCCCGCCGTGGGGTCGTTGGTGGGCCCTGCGGCCCCAGCGGGCCTTCGGGCCCTCCAGGCCAGACCCGATTTCGGACAAATTTGGAGCTTCGCGGCTGCGGCGGCAGCTGCGGCTCCTCCGCCGGAGATGGTGGTTCAGCCGGCGGTGTCGGTGTCTCAGCAGCAGCAGGCGTCGTTGTTCGTTCACCATCAGCATCAGCAGCAGCAACAAGCCATGGGAGAAGCTTCGGCGGCGAGGCTGGGAAATTACCTTCCTGGGCATCTGAATTTGCTGGCCTCTTTGTCCGGAGGACCCGGAAATTCGGGCCGGAGAGACGATGAGCCTCGCTGAATTGGCGGTTGCAAGGGTAGTTGTGGTGGTTTTGGTGGATGGTGGTGTTTGCTTCGTATATATATATATATATAAATATATATATCATGTTTTGTGTATGTTATCGTTTTGTTGTGTGTGGAAAGCAGAAGATGCTGAGTTAAATTTAGGGCTAGGTTTTCTTCTTTTTTTGTTTTAGTTTTGAGTGGAGAAGTCCATCAATTCAATTAGGGTTTTTACTTTCTTCTGGTTTGGAGAATTAATTAGGTTTTTAGAAGTTCAAAATTGTTTAGAATTCTGGAGTTTTGCTGGAGGAGAGAAAAAGGGGAGACTATGAATTTAATTAAGTATTTTATGATGGTGATGAATTGCTGCAGATTGAGGCTGGAAGCGGTTTTCAGGACCTCGATCATCAATGGTTGCTGCAAGTGCAGTGGGAACTGATAATGTTGTTGTTGTGCTGAAGAGAGTTCTCCAAGTTGGAGACCAAGCTCGTAATGATGGATTGCTATTGTTGCTTCTGTTTTACTTTCCGCAGTGGGTTTTGCTTTTTTGACTGACTGTCCTAATGGAGTGTAGAAGTTTGGTTATTGTTGCAGCTCAAGTGAATTAGATTTTAGTGCTTGGAAGAAGTTGCTTCTTAGCTGAGCTGAATGATTGTGTTTCTGATGTTCAACTGTGCTCCCAATTTGTTGGAGTACCTTACAGTGCAAATACAGACTGAGAATTCATGGTCTCTAGGTTGCTGCTGCTGCTGCTGCTGCTGGAGAGTGGTGAGTTGTGCTCTCTCTCTCTCTCTCTCCCCTCTCTCTCCCTCCTCCACTTTCACGCTTCTTGCTGGTCTTAGTTGTTTCTAAGGTGACTGGTGTGTGAAAGATAAGAAAAGCTCTGGTTGTACTCCGTATGACCTTTGTTTTGATATTTTTATCTGCAATTCTTAGCCATTTCTTAGATTGATCAGCGTGAGAATAATGCGTTTTCTTGTATGTAAGTGGATTGTTTTGGGGTGCCAGTGATGTGAATAAAAACCCATCTGTTTCTTTCTTTGTGATCTCTTCCTGATTCTAATCGTTCCTCACTGTCTTTTTTCTTTGTACATATGCTGCTACAGCTTTCAATCTTTTTTTGTGGTTTTGGTTCAGTTTGCTTTATGCTTTTAGTTCTTATAGCCAATTTTGGACCTTTTCTGAAGGTAGCCTAGCTGTATTTACAATTCATTTTGCGTGCTTTGTAATTGTAACGCTCGTCATCATGTTTGGTGTTCGGTTTATTGCTAGTTTGTGTCATTTCCATGGTAGGGTACTCTTTCTGGGAACTTGTATTCTGGCTTTTCAGTATTTATGGCAAAAATAAAGTGAGGTACAACCTGTATTCCAGGTCTTTAAATACATTATTACAAGAAGGATCTAACCTTCACCTTCATGGTATGGTGACTATTTTTGACGTTTCACCTTCGGTTAAAACAAATCTGGTGTTGGTGCATTTGATTCACAACATAGTCAGTCAGTCAGTCAGCCACTGAGTCTGTGTTGATGACTTGATGCTGATATAAGAACTCAATTTTGGCTGTTGTGTTGTATCTCAATAATGACGTGTGTAAAACTGGTTGTGATGGCTTTGGCCTTTATTGCCACACCCTTGGAAGGCTACCATGTGCCTCTGCCCCCTGTCTTCCTCCCATACGTTTTAATATCTTCCCCACAAAACCACACACAATGCTGAGTAGCAATTGGGGGGAAAAAAGAGAGGATCAGCATTGATCTTTTGTATGACATACACAATTGCCTTTAATGTGTATCTACAAATTAATATTCACTTGTAAGATGCTTACTGCTTGGCATCTTTGAAGCATAACTTAAGGCAACAAGAAATAGTAAGACGAATTCTGCAGTTTGAATGAGTGAAATGAATTGAATTCACCTAAATCCCAACTTGACTAAGCATTTGTACTTGGTGCGTGTGAGCTGGTGACAAGAAGAAATATTTGATTATTGCACTGCTTTGGTTATGTAGTAGTAATACTACTACTACTATTAATATGTTTTGAGTTGACTGGTCAGTAGTTCACGGAGACTCGAGTGAGTAGATCAGAAGAGTTGTTGACGGCTTGGGATAGGGAAACCGGAAGAGGCTGAGTACACCAACTCATCATTCACTTTTGTGTGTGTGTGGATTATTGGTGGGGTTTTCAAATTTAGGGGATGCCAACATGTTTTCTTAATTATTGCTGAACAGAAAGGTCAGCTCCCAATAATTGATGGGTCCCTGGAATTTAATGTCGTGGTGAAACAAGTTAAAAACCAGGTTATGATTTTGGGGCCATATTTAAACCTCCCATATGATGGACGTGTTGAACCAGCTTAGAAACTGAATCTGGACCCACTTCATTATTTTTCAAGGCCGTTGCAATTGGGCCACCTATTTGGGCCATGCAACTTGCAACGCTGTTTTTGTGGGCCGTTTCCAAATCTAAGCTGCACCCCAATCATCTGGTCCGTCTCTGCCTCTGGTTTTCCGCATGGATTGGTTCATTTATAGAAAGTTCTACGTTAACTTGGATTACACATATACGTCCATTTACTTTCGTCTTTTTCTTTTAGCGTTTAACCCTCACTTAGTCCTTTATTATTATTTTTTTTTTCCGTTTTTCATTGCTTAGTCTTCCTTAACTTTTGTTCAGGTTTAGAAAATTAGTTTCCTGGTTAGCTTTGACGGCATTTTGGACTGTTAATTCATCTTGTTTATCTGTAAGGAGATTCTGTAATGAAAAGAACAAAACTCTGAAGAATAAGTTGAAAAAGTGTTTTATTCCAGACAGTAATGCATGAAAAAGAAGCCGTTAAAGGTATTTGCAAACTCAACATTTTAAATTTAAATCAGAAGTGAGGGATATTCAAATTATGCGAAAAATATGAGAAGGTTTACAAAAGTACAGCTAGTATCATGCAATCTACGGATCTACCCAAATATTTTATGAGTGACTGTACAAGTGGCTGTACTGACAAAAATTGTGAGAACGTTCAAATGTAACCCTTGCCGCTAATCAGAGGTGGTGTTCAGTGTTAGGAGTTTATTTGTTAAACAATCATGATAATAATATTTAACTTTATGATAGTGATTCAATTATTTGTTTTACACGAGGAGTTAATTTATTTTGTTTTTTGGATGCTGATAAAATTTAGGGAAATGAGATGTCTCAAATAAGGTTAGAGCTACGAAACTCAATAATGACCTGTGATTAGGGGTGGTAAATGGAGCGAGTTGGGTTTACTCATTTTGGTTATTTAGGTTGAAAGTTTTAACCCGTCCCATCAAAAATGACAGGTTGATGGGTCAACATGATGGACCAACCGTTTATGGTTATATTTTAGCTATTTTGCCAACCCGTTGCCTTACCACTGTTGGTCATAAACGCGGCGCGGGTTGACTTGTCATAATTACTTGGATTTAAACGTCACCTCATCAAAAAATGAGACGTTGAGGTTAGTAGGTCTAACTCATTTTGCTACCCTTGTAGTAACAGCAATTATAGATGGTTGATCAATAGCAATTTATGAATAGGAATCAAATTGCAAAATTTCCACCCAAAAAAAAAGGTACTTACTATAGTTCTTATATACGAGTACTAAATTTCTCAGATGTGACTTGTTTGGTTTACCGTTATCTCTCTAAATTGAGCTTGCCAATGTGCTTGTAAAATTAATATTGGTTTTGTCAATGATATATAAGATAAAGTAATCCTAAACTCTGAAGCCTAAATCACATATCAATCAATTAGTCACATTCAGTAAGTATGGTTAAAATGTTAAAAAGGCATGGCTAAATTGATTTAGTGTACTTTTGAATTTATTTAGACACACTTGATAGATGTAGTTAAATGCCTAGTGCACCAAGACCGTGGCCTTAATAGAGAGGGAAAAAATAGTTGAGGACAAATTTGATCTTACTAATTTTTTGACAACCAAAAGTGATGTTTTGGATGATTTTAAAGATTAAATTAAGATTTATTATTATTATTATTTAAGGGCGGAGATATATAATTTCTACTAAAGACGTCAATATTTAATAATTCATTTGATATAGAGAATAATGTTTATCTTCTAATTTTTACTCGAACGTACAAATTTAAATAAAGATCACAATAATATATATAAAAAAAATTCATGCTAAAAATTTAAGAAATATACTTATTTAAACATTTAATTAAATAAAAAAATATAAAAACTAAGTAAAGATTTTAAAAGAAGACCAAATTATATTTAACATCAAATTTTTAAGAGAGGCAAAAGACTCCCCTGATTCTGTCTATTTACAATCAACTTATTAGATTTGATTTCTGCATGCAATTTTAAGTTTATAATTTAAATAAAAGATGCCAAATAAGTTTTGACCAAAGGAAAATGATGAATTAACAATAAAATATAGCAATATTTCTACACTTTTCACTTTATTACATCTAATAGTGACAGAGTATAAAATATATAAATGTATAAATGTTGTATTTTGTTATCAATCTATTATTACTGTTACAAGTGTATTTCTCTATATCAATAAAATAACCTTTTATTTAGAAAATTTATCATTATTTGTCCATTAACTTTATTTTTGTTTATGAACTATACTCTTTTTGTTGTTTTGAATTCCTATAATATCTTCAAAATTGTCAAACCCACCAAGTTTTCTATGAATTCTTTTAAAGAGCAAATATATCCAACTTAAAAAAAAAACTAATTTTAAAACACACATAATTTGTGTAAATTTTTTTAAAAAAAAATTATTAAAAAAAAACACTAAAAAACCAAGATATTCATATTTGACTTGGTTCTAGAGTAGTGTAGTTGTATTACCCCTTGTTTTTTATTTTTTGGGTCACTGAGTATTTGTATTTGCAATCCACTCAATAGTTAATACTTGGCGTTATTGGGCTTGACTTGCTGTGATCGAATAGAATAGAAGGGTGTTAGAGGGTTGGTTTGCATTCAGCTGAGAAGAGTAGAATCTAGGGAAGGGAAGGGAAGGGAAGGAAAAGAAAAGAAAAGAAAAGAAAATGGCGTCGTCCAAGGGAGGGAGTGGGAGCGGAGCGATAGCGGGAGTGGAGAGGATGAGCGTGGAGCAGGTGAGGGCTGTGAAGGAGCAGGCGGATCTGGAGGTGAACCTGCTTCAGGACTCCCTCTCCAACATCCGCACCGCCACCACCCGCCTCGAGATCGCCTCCTCCGCCCTCCACGACCTCTCCCTCCGCCCCCTCGGCTCCAAGATGCTCGTCCCTCTCACCGCCTCCCTCTACGTCCCCGCCACTCTTCACGACGCCAACAACGTCCTCGTCGATGTCGGCACCGGTTACTTCATTGAGGTACCTACCTCTCTCTCTCGTTCTCTCTCGCTTCTTCGCTTTTTCTTCATCGTTTTCTCTCTCTTAATCGCTTTAGCTAGCTTAATGTCTTTCCCCTTTTATTCTTTCTTTAACATACATGTGTAGCATATTTTGAATCAGAGCCAAGCGATCGTGATCGTGATTGGTTGGCCTTTAGTTGGTTAATCAATTGTATATATATAGATAGATCCTGTCTGATTCAAAGAGTTCGATGGTTGATTGCATCATCTGATTTTTTTTTTTAATTTTTTTTTTGTTGAATCTTTGGAATTGTGCCATCCCTCCATGGTAGGATGGCAGGTGTTACTCTCAAATAGTCAAATATAGCCTCCTTTGGAATTAGAGTGTTTCTCTGAATGGTAGATGAGATGTTACTTTTAGAAACGAGGTCAAGCAGTGGATGAACATTTATGCTGCGGATTTACTTTAAACCACTTGTTGCCACTGCTTTCAATCCACAAGAGCAGTGTGCCACTGTTCGTTGCTGGCTACTAGTTGCCTTCTATTGTTGAAAACTTCGAATTACATGAAAATTGGTTTAAAATGTATTGAAGATGCGAATTTTGGATAATAATTTCCTCCATGATGTAATTTTCCACAGAGCAAATGTATCATCCGAGCCTCAGTTGCATGCATACTGATAGGGGGTACAAGTATGATCAGATAATACAATTCTCAGTGTCCTAACTCTTTAGGTTTTCAATGAAACTCCCTAAAATTTATTAGGTAAAAGACAAAATACCTAAAAAACTTATTGACAACCATTTAGGACTACTGTGCATCATTGATTCTCGCTGTCTTTCCTTTTTCTTTCTTAAATGCAGTGCACATTTAGTTCTTATACACTGAAGCATAAGAGATTGTCTTTTAGTTGACTGTTCAAGATTTCTGTAACTAAGTAAGTGTTAACTTCATGCCAAAACCAGAAAACAATGGCTGAAGGAAAAGATTATTGCGAGCGCAAGATCAACTTACTGAAGTCAAACTTTGATCAACTTGTTGAGGTAAGTTTCCTGTTGCACATCTTGCTCTAAAATATGATATATGTATATGCACTAGTTGTTTCTGTGGCATGCTTTTCCAATTCGGTGCTAATCTTTTTCTTTTCCTTTTTTATTCTCCCAAAAACTTCTTTCACAATGGATCACAACATCATAAAGTGTTATCATTTTGTAGTGAAGGTGGTAATTTGTATGGTTATGCTAACTGCTGTTATTGTTTTGTGGAGAAAAAGTTATTCAAACGACATCTATTTTTTGAATCAAAAAAGTTTATCAGCAAATGGATATACGGTTTACAAAATGGACCTAATACTTCACCCTTTCGTTTTTCAGTTGAAGTTACCTTTTCTCATTGCCCTGTCAGTGACTTTGCATTTAAGAAGAATTCACCTACTACATTTTACCTTTCAATTTATAACTGAAAAGAATCACAATCCAAAATTGCAGGTTGCATCCAAAAAGAAAAATGTAGCAGACGAAGCTGGGGTTATTTTACAGGCAAAATTGAAGCAATTAGCATCTTCATCGTGAGGTAGTTGGTATAGAGTTCAATTACTTTGTTCCATGGCATTGTACCATAGAAAAGAAAAACCAGTGGTTTTTAAAGTCAGTGATGTTGTTTAAACCTTTTGTTTAGAAACTCCGCTTTTGTCAAACACCTCCAAAATTTAGTTTGAACTATTGGGACCGTATTTAGAAAATCAAGTCAAGCAATGACTGTTGGAATTTGGAATTTAGAGGGTATTGATGGAACTAGGAGTTTCTTTCAATTACCTAATTTCTAATTGTTGAGGGCCCAGAACTGAACGTAGAGCAATGAAGGCTGAGCAGTGCATGTTATTTGCTGGCCTTCCTGGCAGAATATTTTGGGTGTGCTCTCATTTCTTCATTGACTTGCTTCATATTATTGTGTCAGTTGGAAGGGAAGAGAAAGCTGTCAATTATCCTTTTCTTGGCCAATATATTTGGTGTGGAGGTGAATTAAATTTCCTCTAGCAATCCCCTATTGGAAATCCTACTACTAGAAGTAATTGAACTCGCTTCTTCATTGTCATATATGCCAGGTGAAAGGATAATACAGTAGAGGGCACCCCTTTCTCAGTTCTCTGCCGTTCAGATTAACGGCAAATTCTACAATGCTCGTTACTAAGTAGGGAGCATCACACTCCAAGTCATCTAATTGCTAAAATTGAGTGTCCACCCATGTATTAATTATGTATGGTGTATCATAAAATATGCTATTGGAAACACAATCTCCCATCCTTCCCGTCACTTCATTTCTCTCCCGACTAGAAGCACGGGCGATTGGAAGCATCGGCAACCACACGTCTCAGCATGAGATATCATCATCAACCATAGTTGATTCCCCACACGAGTCAATCTCAAATTAACAACAAACCATTCATGGATTCCAACCACAACACTAACACCAAGCCTTCACTGGGCACCTTAGTCTCTTATTAACAAAAACTGAACAACAGCATCAATCTCTTGTAGCAATTGACACAGAATGAGTGACACTAGCCCACAGCACCTTCGGGCGCTGCCGTTAGAGATATGGCTGGTCTCGGCCCATCGCGCTGTAGATCGAGAGCATTGACGGAGCTTCGACGGGCTCAGAGCAGGCTTCTTAAGGTAGTGTGTTTGCAGATCCACCCTTAGTGCTCCTTCCAAGATGACCGCCGCGATGGAGCAGAGCCTCCGGCAGCTGGTGAAGTCCTCTTGGACGAATCTCGGTGATTCTGTGGATGATGCCATCGAGGTGCATCTATAGTGTATTGGCATTACATTGGTGTGTGGATAATTACTTAGATTCTTACCATTTGATAACTTGGTGTGTGGTGTACCATACTTTAGAAGGTGTATTACAGCCTCCGCCTAGATTAACAATACTCTTGATCAAGCTAATAAAAAGTTTTTTCTTTTTATTTTTTTCGGAGTTTTGTTGTGCATTCAGCTTCTCGTTGGTAAAAATCAATTACAAGATGCTGGGATAGGAGCTCATTCTTTTTAAGAAAAAAAGAGGGGTCGGGGGGACCAATTCATCATGCAGTTATCCTTTAAAGCACGTGTTAGTCAAAGCTCTACTACCTGAGCCTTCTGTAGCAGAGATTGTAGCAGTTCATCCTCCATGCGCTGGTATCTTTACTGAACTGATTACAGCTATTTCACACCAATGTGTAATGTGCTTCTTGATCGTGTTGTCAAAACGAGTCAAACTTGTGATTTGGCCCATTTTATTCACTATATTTGGGGAGAGGTGGGGAAGGAACTAACCTGTTTGCTTCGATGTCTAGGCGAGACAACTTGTAATTTAGTGTTAATAATAATAACAGTAATTGTGATAACTGAGCACCGAATAAAATTATTTTATACTCTCAGTACCTATAAATTAAACTTATACATATAAACTAATTACATATCAATAGAAGTATATCATTTAATTTTTTCAATATTATTTTTGGGTGAGAACTGATTTATGAGCATAGCAGCTGAAAGTGCGTCCCCGACCCTCATAAATTCACGTGGTTGGGCGATAGATAACCATCCTCGAGGAAGGTAAAAAAAATAGAATAAATTTTTCCGGCATATCAGTGAGCGAATAACCACTGCCTTGTCATACTGTGTTTTCCATAAAGAGCATGTAATAGATTTGTTTGTAATTATCTTATTCAATATCGACCTTAGCCAGCCTTGGTCTACAACTACTAGTATTTAAACTAACCATCTTGCTCCCCACAATAACATACCAGCCTTGGTCTACACCTACTAGTATTTAAACTAACCATCTTGCTCCCACAATAACATACCTAGTGTCGGAAGCAAACATATGTTCTACTTATGCACCATATGTTCATCACTTTTGTCATCATAGTACAATGCCTCATCCAATTTTTGGTGCATTTCCTTCCATCCATGGCTTGTCCAATTCCATATCTTCCTAAATCATCAGGAATTATTATAAGAGAAATCTTATTTGTATTAATCATTTGTAGATATCGTAACGACATCCTTCTATCTCCATTGGATGAGGTGTGAACCCACTTAGTTTGACCCACATCTCATCCAATAGTAAATGAAAGTATGTTGACATAATACCTCACAAAGTGTGAATAAAAATAACACTACTCTTATTGTAAAACTACAAATTACATTTCCTTCAAGTCCCAAAATAATAAAAGATGCTTTCCAGGATTCTTTATAATTAAATCCCATCATTTGTCCCCAAATTCCCCCTCTCGCCTTTACAAAGGATTCCCTTCAATCCCAGGCAGCATCATAAGATGGATAAACCAATTCATTTGTCAACAAATGAAGATTCTGCAAGATCAATGGCTCGGGCAAGGGCCGCAGCTTTGTTCTCGCACTCTCTTTGCTCATCAGCTGGATCACTGTCGGCCACAATTCCTGCTCCAGCCTGAAGATGAGCAATCCATTCTCTGCGTTTGTTCACATCCTTGTACGAGTACATTGTGTCAAAACGGGTGTTAGTAGGGAAAACTATGGTCCTCAGAGCAAGGGCAATGTCCATGTCACCAGAAAAGGATATGCCTCCAAATCCCCCACTATATGGCCCACGTCTTGCCACTTCCAACTGATCAATCAACTCCATGGCTTTCACCTGTTTTACAGCACAGACAATGACAACAACTTAGGACCAAAGAAGTCAAAACAAGACTGCAATCTTGACTAGGCGACAATCAAGAAGCAACATCAACAAAGGGCGTATTCTTGGCATTGTTCTGAGTGTGTGTGTGTGTGTGTGTAGATTAGCCTGGTCTCCCCCGGCCCCGCCTTTTTTCCTCAACAATCCCCATTTATTAAGTGCAGTGAATTCAGAATCAACGGCAAGTGCCAATCTATACCAGAAACTACATCAGTGAAAAGCAAGGGCGTGCAAATATCCAGGCTACAGACTTGGAGGGAGCTAAAAATTACCTTTGGTGCGCCGCTAACTGTACCAACAGGTAGCGCAGCACGCAATGCATCCCAGCATGTTAAATCATCTAGTAACTCCCCAGTGACCTGCAAAGATAGGTATATTTCCCATCATCTGAGACAAGCTCCTTCAATAAATTCACTTCAACCACACCAGACAGGAGAAATTGGATTTTGTAAAAACTAAATTGAAACAATTAAAACCAGAAGGAACTCTAGCCCACTAGCTCCTATATCATAACAATCAGAAAGTACTTACCGTTGAGCTTATGTGCATAACATGGGAATAGCGCTCAATATTCATGAGCTTTTCAACTTGAACAGAACCAGGTTTGGAGACCTGCATATTCATCTTGTAAGCACACATATACAACAATAAAATAAATGGAATACAACAGCATGCATGGTTTAGTAAAACCATTAGGATCATACTCGTGCAAAGCTATACACTCTCAATGAAATTAAAGATAATAAGGCCGGAATTGAAAAATATAAACCTTTCCAACATCATTTCTCCCAAATCAACTAGCATTACGTGCTCTGCACATTGTTTTTCATCATTCAAAAGTTCTTTTTCCAACATAAGATCTTCTTTTGGTGTTTTCCCTCTTCTAACAGTCCCAGCAAGAGGACGGTTGGTGATTTTTCTCTGTCAACAAAGATATGAAATGCCTGTTAATACTTAATAGATCTGTAGTTAATAGCGTTAATAAGAAGTTCAGTAAAATGGGAGATTCTTGAAAAGAAGGTTAATGAACAAGAACAAGGCCAACTATAATCACATACTAATTATTTTATTGATGAAAAATCACGTTGTATGATTGCTGATATTGTAGAGGAACAAAATTAAAAGATAAAGCCAATTGTTTAATTAATTGTTTTGCAAGGCTACCCACCTTCTTCACCCGTGTAAGAATTTCTGGACTTGAAGCAACCAGAATACTCCCTCTGGCCTGTTAACAGTACATATTTCAACAAGTTAACCTGTGAATGTAAACTTACTTATAAATGAACATGTCTGAGGAAATTAGCAAACCTGTAAATAAGTCATATATGGACTAGGATTAACAATCCTCAGTGCTCTGTAGACTTCAAATGGATCTGCAAAGGTTCGCCTTTCAAACCGTTGACTTAGTACAATTTGAAAAATATCACCCGCCAGTATGTGCTCTTTAGCTTGCAAAACTGCTTTCTTGTATTCCTCAGTTGTCATGTTTGACATCTCCAGTTTAGGACCAAAGAGGCGAGTGTATAACTTTATTGAACCTGCAGGCAGCCTTGGGCTGAAACTGGACAAGTATCGTTGTAGATACTGAAATTAAAATTAACCAAAAGCAATGCAACCCTTGACCTTAACTTGAAGAGGAAAAGAATAGATTGCTCACGAAATTATATCATGCACCCTAGACACTAGAGTTTGCAGCCTGTCCATTCCATCATCGAGAGCCTCCTCGGGAGAGGAATATCGATCTAACCGAACCCAATGAATCACATATGCTTTCTGGGATGAACAAAGTAAAATAAATAAAATGTAATTATTCTCCATGAACAAAACAGTAAATCCTCTCTCTCAAAATTACCATCTCTGTTTTTATCCAAGAAGAAAATTATTATCTCTGTTGATTAGATGCAGTCATGACCATCTCACGAAACAAGTTGATAGAAGAAGCAATAGTGAAGTGCTTATAATAGACATAACACGTGTTTGAATCTAAGTAAGTACCTTCTCAACATGATCAAACACAATAACATTATCATAGAGGCCCAGATGAAGATCGGGAAGGCCTCTGTCATCCATAGGGGCATTAGAAAAGGGGAGTTTCTTCTTTTCTACATAGCGCATTGTATCATAGGAGAAATAACCCACCCAACCACCTAGAAACAGAAAATGGCAGGCACAGGGTAAAAAATATACCAAGATGCCCATACCCAAAATAACAAATTTCACTCAGCGTGTGCAAAACTCCATTCAAGTGCAGTGTGTGCAAAAATGGATAAAGATCTTTACTTTGGCTTATGACAAGTAGGCCAATATATGTACACAAAAAGAAAGGGAATCGAAACTATGAGTCGATTCGATTCCATTCCATTGCATTGACATATAACATACCACAAAATGCTTCGGGAAGTCCATCAATGAGCTGGGGTGTCCAGTTCTCCATGATTCTGCGAGGAATGAGCATAGGGTCCTCTACAATTTCCTCAGTCCTTTGACCTTCCTCGTGGTCCATGATCGTAACCATGTTCTCTTTGGCCACAATCTCCATGCACGGCTGAGCCCCCACAACACTGTACCTCCCCTATCCACACAAATTCAATTAACCCCCCCACCGCAACTAAACACACACACACTCACACACAGAGACCCCCTTTTACAAGAAACAACAGAATCAGAGTAAGAACGGGTTACTCACAATGTTAGAAACCCTGGGACCAGGCTCCACGGACTCAAAGAGGAAGCTGGGAGCATCCCTCTCGTCCTCCTTCACAAGGCACCGGTAAGCAAGCACCGGCGTCAGGTGATCGGAAAATATGCACCGGTACAGAGGTATCACGTTCCCAACCTTCGATGCCTCCATGAATTCCCCTGCATTGTCCACTGAACACAACAACAACAAACCCCAATGCCCCAAAAAACAAAAATCAAAATTAAAAAAAAATCGATAATTAATTAATTATCCGAAACAGCAGAAGAGTGAGAAGTGAGAATGAACCTAGAGGAGGAGGAGATTGAGCGGAGCATTTGAGAGTCATTGGACGGCGGAGGCTTAGAGACCTAGATCTGGACACTGACAAGAGCCTTCCATGAGAACAAGGTCGAGCTGAAACGCTTGCCATTGCTAGGGTTTCCATCACAGAGAGAGTGTGTGAGAGAGAAGCAGAAAACGGAACGAAAAGCTTTTTATTTGTAGCTTTGACTGATTTTCCTTCACTCTCAATCTTTAACGGTCACACTCGCTCCCTCGTTTTTGCAGAAGCGGCGGCGACTAGGTGGTGGCGCCGCCATTTTCAGCCCATAACAACATTTCTCACCTTGGATTGGATTGGGCTACCCATTCTACTCTTTTTTTCCTTTCTGCAACAAACTCTCTTATTTTGGGCTTTGTCTACCCAATTAACTGGCCCATACAATTTTCATCACGTGCATCTTCTTCTGAGTATAGTCCAATATGTGTCGTGGGCTTTGTGGCCCAATGGACTGGCCCATCAATTTTAAACCTATCTATTACGAAAACCTTCCTCGTATCTAACGACGTCGTTTTGTTTGTTGAAAGAGGTCTCTTCTTCGGTTCTTCCTCCTATTCGAGTGTATCACTATCAACCTGCTTGGCTTCGTTCTGGGTGTTGTGACACACAGCCGTCACTCGCGACGGCTCTACGCCGCCGAACACTACTTCTCCGCCGGAACCACCGCATTCTTGCTTCATAACTAACACACTCAGCTACCACTTTCGCCCAGAATCCATTCACCTCGTGCTTCTTCGTACTGCTATTGTGGAAGCACGAGTTCCTATATAGCTCGCGTGTTTTCTTACTTGCCCCTTTGATTTGGAAGCTGTTTATAAGCGGAAAGGTTGCTACTTTTGGAATCTCTGGCCTTCCGTTTCTGAGCTTTTTGGTGATTCCGTTTCTGGGCATCGCGTTGAAGTTACGGTTCGTTAGGAATAGTTCAAACTCATGGCCGCATGGTCTTCCAGGAAGTTACTGAGGGATGTTTTGCTCAAAAGGGTAGCTTTGAGTCCACGTCATGGCTTCAGATGCTTCTCTGCTGCTGCTGCACCAGAAAGTGCTCCTAAGATCACTCACCATTCCAAGAAAGTATGCTTTGTCTTCACCCTTTTTGTGCGTGCGTGTATGTGTTTTAGTTAACGTTGTTTATGCGTTGGCGTGTTGGTATGTTGCCTTATGTTGTAGCTGAGATATTCAATGTGAAGAAGAGTTTTTTTTAGGGGAAAAATACTGGGTTGAGGGATGCCCAATTCGTTTTGCGTGCTGCAATGAGCAAACACAGTGTAGAGTGAGCTAATATGTTAGTGGATTGAAAGGTGTTAGTGACAATTGATGCAAATGTATTTAAGAGAATAAGTAATGTGTGTTCTCTAGGATTGAGTTTGTAGTTTCATGTACGTGTGAGTTGTAACTTATCTGGTTCTCGTTTGTATCAGTAGTTAATTATGCATTGAATTCTGTTAGCTTCTGACGTAATTTACTTACTCTGATTACTTTGAATTGCAGGGAAGGTTGTTGACAGGAGCCACCATAGGCCTAGTTATAGCTGGTGGAGCTTATGTGAGTACTGTGGATGAGGCTACTTTCTGGTACTTCATTTGAGAGTTTGAGTTTTGTATGCATTTTGTTTTGCTTCTCTAATTGTGTGTTTAATATGTTGTGTGATATCTTTCTTTTAAGGGAAAGAAAAAAAAACACAACCCTCTTTGTGTATCTACATGCTTTATTTGCTTGTCAGTTGTGAATGTATTCTTGTACAATTTTTCTTATGCAGAAGTGATAAGTGATTTCCCTAGCTAAAAGTGTTTGATAATACTTGATTTGATAATGAATTGCTTACCCTGGAAATGAATGATCCAGATTTTGAGTTATCTCCTTTGCAGTGGATGGTTATTCTCAGCAACAAAACTTGTGAATCCTTTTTTTGCTTTGCTGGACCCAGAGTTTGCACACAATCTTGCTGTGTCGGCTGCAGCACGTGGTTGGGTTCCAAGGGAAAAGAGGCCTGACCCACCAAGCTTAGGGCTACAGGTTTGGGGAAGAAAGTTCTCCAACCCAGTAGGTCTTGCTGCTGGCTTTGATAAAAATGCTGAGGCTGTTGATGGTTTACTTGCTTTGGGATTTGGCTTTGTGGAGGTTGGCTCTGTTACCCCTGTCCCGCAGACGGCAATCCAAAGCCTCGCATCTTCAGGCTGCGAAGTGAAGGGTAAGAGTTTGTATTTTGTTTCTTTCTCCTGCTGCTGGTAAATAGTTTATGTCTGTTTTGTCTTTTATTTTTTCATTTTTTCTAATCACTCTAAAACATTGCAGAAAGGTTGTTGAAGATGCATAAGTTGATACTTTTGATAGGATGGACTTCATAATAGTTTGTTACGTTATCTCCATTGCTGATTAAGACTGAACATTTAAATGTGCAGTGCTATTATAAATAGATGTGGCTTTAATAGTGAGGGAATTGTTGCTGTTGCAAAGCGCCTGGGAGCTCAACATGGCAAGAGGAAGTTAGATGAAACTTCAAGCACTTCAACGTCTTCCAATAATGAAGTCAAACATGGTGGAAAAGCTGGCCCTGGCATTCTTGGTGTCAATCTTGGAAAGAACAAGACAAGTGAAGATGCTGCAGCAGACTATGTTCAAGGAGTTCATACGTTGTCCCAGTATGCTGATTACATGGTAAATATTCTTTTCTCATGTGCCTCTTGTAAAAATAAAGGAAAGATAATAAAAGCTTAAATGATTCAACCCCATCTTTGTATGATTGAGTGTAGGTTTTTAATGTCTAACATGTATGGTTGGTAATTTCCTTTGTGCAGTTTGATATATGCAGTTAATTTAGTTAGTAGTCATTACCTTTCCTTATTTTTTGGTGTTGGCATATAACTATGGAATTTTATTTCTTTTTTGAATAAAACTGATTGTAATCCCATACTTTGCACATTATGATCATGTCTGAAGCATGTTTGCACTCTATAGATTAACAATGAACCTTGACACTGTGTGATCCAGCAATACAAAAGCTTAGTCTGTCATGAGAAAGCCTTATGGTGACTTTAATGTCTCTCGCACTTTGAAATTCCCAAGTGCAAACATATTCAATTTGATGACCTGGACCAAAAGATTATGTTTTTAGCTTCTCTTTGATAAAAAAAATGGCTGTTTCAATTGATGATGCACTGGTTTTGGAAAGTAAGGAAACTTGTTTTGGAAGAATCTGAACAGATGAGAGGGAACTTGCTGTTATAGTAAGTTAAGATAGAAAGGGAGTTATCCCCTGTATCAGAATAGGTGGTGAAAAACAGCTGATATAGCAATATCCCTTCTCCTTTTTTTAAAAAAACAAAAGTCAGCATCCATAGTGCAGAATGCATATTTTTGCATTGAATGCTTGATATTCTATTCTGTTTAATATTGTTATCATTTTCTAGGTGATTAATGTTTCATCACCCAATACCCCTGGCTTGCGCATGCTTCAAGGAAGGAAGCAGTTGAAGGATCTTGTGAAGAAGGTAGAAACTTGGATGGGAAGCTTTCTCCATGTGTTTGCGTAATTGAGATATTGACTCTAGTCAATTTTTCTTTCTCCTGCAGGTACAAGCTGCTCGTGATGAAATGCAATGGGGTGAGGAGGGTCCACCTCCGTTGCTGGTAAAAATTGCTCCAGATTTGTCAAAAGAGGACCTTGAAGATATTGCTGCAGTAAGCATATGCTTGTTGATCTATTTTCTGCTATCTTCATCCTATGCTGTATAATGGTTTATCCTTTGCTTTCAGGTTGCCGTGGCTCTTAACTTGGATGGATTGGTATGTCTCTGCTCTATCGTTAATTTTGAAAAATGTAGAATGGCACAATCTTGACTTCATTTATGCTTAATTTTATTTCTTTATTGTGTCAAGATTATATCAAATACAACCATTTCAAGACCAGAACCCATCAGTAGAAATCCAGTAGCTTCAGAAACTGGTGGGTTGAGTGGGAAGCCTCTCTTCAACCTCTCTACCAATATCTTGAAGGAGATGTATATCTTGACAAGGGTATGTTTATTGTTGTGTTGTGATTTTTAAACAGCACTGATATAAGAGTTGGTATAGTAACCTGGGTTGCTAGTGTGTACACTCACATGCAATAAATTATAGCTGCCATATGCAAAATACTTGGATCGTTATTATGTCTTGAGGCAAAGTTCTCTCTGCTGTTTAATATTTTTCAAAATGTTCGATGATAGATTTAATATCTGTATGGTGACACATCAGTGTGGCTTCTATGAATTGTTTTTGGTCTTCCTATGCCCAAACAATATTTTATTCACTCATTTAGCTGTCTTGTTTTTTTCTTGTATTGTTTTTATTTATCGTGGTTTGCATATATATGTTAATCATGCTTAACAACTTGTCAACTCATATCAGGGCAAGATTCCTTTGATTGGCTGCGGGGGCATTAGCAGGTAAAAACTGCATGTTGCTTCTCTCCTTCATTTGCATAGTTGGTTTCTACCTAACTATTTCACTATTCTTCTTATAATTTAAAAAAGAAAACAAATTGCACTATCATTTCTGAGTCTTGTTTATCAATTTAAAACAAATTGCACTATCATTTCTGAGTCTTGTTTATCAATTTAGTGGCGAGGATGCATACAAGAAGGTACGAGCTGGGGCAACTCTTGTTCAGCTCTATACTGCATTTGCTTATGGTGGACCTGCACTTATTCCACAGATAAAGGTATTAATCTTGCACATGTTGAATGAAGATTGTGGTAGATGACTTTAAAATCCAGTGGTGTATGTAACAAGATTCTTATTCTCATTCTCATTCAATTGGTTTTAGGCTGAATTAGCTGAATGCTTGGAAAGAGATGGTTTCAAATCCATTCTTGAAGCAGTTGGTGCAGACTGCAGATGACTATTTATCACTTTTTTTTTATCCACGTCCCAAGGTGTACCAATGTTCCTTTTTTGACAATACCCAAGATGCAAAATCATATTGCATTTTTTTTGTGCTTCCTTTAGTTGATATACATAATGCATTATCTTATACATTGTTATTCTATTGGGTCCCGGTAGGGTGTGCACATGTTCTGACCTGTAACAGCAAGGCTTGTGAGATCATTTATGGAAAATATTTATTTTGTGCAATTTGTTTGACAATAAACAGCCAAATGGCAAGCCTTCATAATGTGCCTTTATTTTTGTTTGAGATGATAATATATGCCTGTTCTTATGTGTGACATCTAGACTAGCCACTAATTGATTACATTAAGAGTCTTAGACAAAAACAGATTTATTTGTATATGAATGGCGAAAAACGTGTGTTTTTCATGAATTAATTTGTATATGAATATGAAAATAATCTATAACACTAATATTCTAGACTTTTATAAGGAAAAAAATTTTTAAATGTCACAATCAAATGATTTAGGTCCAATTACAATTATTACATATTATTAGAATATTGTTGACAATAATTAATATTTAATAGTAGGATTGCACTACAAAAATCTATACTCATAATAATTAGAGGACTAAACAATGAGGTTTTGACAAGTGTCATAATTGAATGATTTTTTTTCCTAAATTTTTAAATTTCAAAGGGATTAAACTTAAACTTTTTAATTTTAAAAAAAGTGACATTGCATTTAATTTTAATTCTAATAACTAGAGAAATAAAAAAGGAATAATTAAAAGAAATAAAATAAAAATGAATATTTGGATTTAACTTTATGTTCATTAAATTTTAAAAGAAACTATAAATTAGGAAAATAAATTCAATTATTCTATTTAAACATTGAGTGTCAAACACCATTTTTTTTTTACAAGATGGTTGTCTAAGGGAACTAAATGATGTGGTTTAGAAAACATTATTTAAGTACATTATTTAGAAATAATAATTTGATTGGTTATAATAGTTTTTTTAAGAAAAAAGCCCTAGTTATCTACTTCTACTATAATAAAAATTCAGACTCATTTCAAGTAAATTTTAACACATGTCGTTTTCAGAGTAATATAGAGCCCACAATTTTCATAACTCTACTTATTAATTATTTTTGAAAAGATTATCTCCATATCTCTTCTTCATTATCACAACACAAATATTCTATATTAAATATTGAATTTCAATATATTATAAGTCTTAATTTAAAATCATAAGGCTCATGAATACATCAATCAAAATTATTTAACATTAAAATATTAACAAATGATGCAAACAAAACATAAAACAATATATTATATATCATTAAAATTTTAAATATTAAAGTATTATAGATAAATGAGTTTTCAGTTATAATTGATTTTGGTATATTACAGATTTTTTTAAAAGCTACTAAAAAAAATGGCTTTTGGTTATGAAATGACAATGGATTTGAAGAATTTAGTGTGAATGAAATCTAAATTAAAAATTTTACTGTTACACTTTCGATCACTTTGGATTTGGGTTTCTCTATTTTGTTGTTTAAAATAAAGGAATAAATTTTTTTAGAGAAAATGAAAATGAGGTTTATAATAAATATGTTGATTTATTATACTTTTTAGTTAAAAATAGATAAATAAATTATATCCATAAAATTAATTAAAACAATCAATCAATTATAATGGATATTTATGTTATATGATTAATCAATTAAAACAATCAATCAAAGATCATATCAATTTAAATTGATCCATATTCTTTTAAATTTAAAATCACCTTCATACAAGCATAAGATTTGGAAACCATAAGCATGATGAAATGATTTTATATGATTTGATTTTTAACATTTATTTAAGAGTTTCCTTATCAAGAAATGATCTAGTATAATTTACACTAAATAATGTAATTTCTAAGGACGTTATAAATTATCAAATAAATTCTAACTATATAAATATTTAACTATTTTAATGTAAGATATAATCATATTTAGTGTATTATGACCTGGGCATTTTAATCATTATATATTTATTTTTTCCTCTCTTTTTAACTTCAAACTCTTATATTCTCCTTCACTCTATTAGTTTTTTCTCTCTCTTTTTTTAGTTGCTTTTCTTTATTAATTTTTATACTCTCATACTTTTACTATCGTCATCTTCATTTTTCTCCTTCTTCTTCTCTATTTTGCATTATTTTTCCATCATCTACATTCTTCTTCTATATTTATATGTGTAATATATTTTTTTATTACAACAATTTTTATTCAATTTCACTCCTTATTTAATGGATAGTTATTTTTTAGGTGCAATTGAATAATTTTACATCTTTGTATTCGTTTTAGTTTTTGCTTTTATCTTTCTTACTATGAATAATTACTATTTTCAAGTGTTATGTCGTGGCTATATACAATGATTTGTAAGAGGACTATCATTTTTTTTTTGTATTACTGTAATTGTATTTAGTGATAATATGTGAGTTTTTGCTTATATAAGAGTTTTTTCTTTTTTTTTCCTCATAAAAAGAATGAATCATTTGACTAAAAGTTTTCTCTAAAATAAGGTGCCTTCAGAAAGGAATAATGCATCGTAACAAATAAGGGAACTAATAAGGCAACTAGAATAAGTATTGTGTATAAGTTTCTTTTTATACAATTATTAGAATGATAATGGCTATTTTTAAAATTTATTTTACATTTTTCTATTATATAAAGTTATTTATTTTATTTTTTTTTCCAAAATATTTCAAACTTTTACTCTCTATTAATTTGATTTTTAATTTTTCTTTGAGAGAAGGTATTTGGTCAATTAATTTCATTTCTTTTTTTGTTACATGATTTATTATTTTCATTTTATTATATTTATTTGAGCTTATTTTTTGAAATTCTCTTTGGTATTTTTTGTTCTTTCTATTTTTTTTAATCTCTATTACTGTATTGATGCTATGATGTTCTTTTTTTTCTGCATTTTTATCATTTTTTTGTTTTATGGTTATTATTTAATACCTTTCTCTCTCTTTTTTTTTTACAAAATTATTGATTACCTTTCATATTAAACTGAATTGTTAGTTTAAATAAAATGATGGTACTACATCTTTAACTTTTTTAAAAAAATATTAATATGAAAATATATATGATATGGTAAGGGTAATATCTATAATTAATATTAATAATAATATACATAGGTCCAAAATAAATTCAAATTCTAATAAAATAAAATAAAAAAATCTATTGACTAAAACATAAAATGTTGCAATTGACATCAGCTTGATTTTATTATTCTTATTTTATATCAATTTTATGATACTATCCTTAATTGATATTAATTTATTTTGAAAGTAATTTTAATTTATATGCCAAAATTAAAAAAATTAATCCAATCTACTTAATTGCCATTACCTTTCCCTCATATACAAAGAAAAAAAATCACCACTTCCCTTAATTGATATCAACTTAATTTGATGCATATGGTTTTAGCAAGTATTCAATCTAATTAATTATGATATGACAATAATTTAAAATTGTAATTTATACTATTAAAAATTTAGACTCATTTCAAGGAAAGTTTTGCCATATGTGTATTGAGAATTTTATAACCCACCATTTTCTCAACATTTCTATTTAAAGTAAATTTTCAAAGTTTTATTTGCATTGTAATTATTAATTATTTTTCTAATTACACTTTCATACTTCTCTTCTATTAATACATACTCTACATTGAATATTATGTCAATTATCACTTCCACAATTTTCAACATTCAAAATATTACAAGTCTTAAAATATCATAATTGAAATTTTTTATAACTTATATTTGACACTACAATGAAAAGTATTATAACATAAAATATTATAATATTATCAATAAAAATGAAAATAAATTGAAAAGCATAAAAAAATAAATGCATTCATATATTTGAAGAAAAATAATCACCTTTACAAAAATATAATTTTGGGAAACCACCATAAAAGCTAATGAATCAAACCAAAATTTCAAATTCATTCCTCAACTCAAATGTTAGAAAATATTCTTTCTATTATGTATTGGGATTCATTTAGCATTATTAATTTTTTACATACATATTACTTCTCAAATCAGTGCATACTTTTTCTTAAATTTATATTCTTCATAAAAATAACACATCAACAATCTATTTTTCAATTATTCCTCTTTTTTGAAAAGTTTCTAACTTCAAATCTAAAGTTTTTTTTATAGCTATCTATCTAACTAACTATCTATCATTAAGAAAAAAAAACTATCTATCTACCTTCTACTACACCATATTTGATTTTTTACAAATTAAATATTCTAACTAATCAATTCAATAATTTTTTTCATATTAATTTTTTTCAAAAAAATACTTTAATTTTTCAACATTAAAATATTTTATTAAAATTCAAATCCATAATTTACGCTTTTTTTATATTGATGCTAATTATTTATTATTTTTAAAAAAATTAAATAATTTTATTACTTTTTATTGAAAATAATTGTTTAATTGATGCTACTCCAATAATTGAGATGAAGTAAATTAGGATTCTTTATGATTTTTTTACTAATTATAGCACATTAATTATAATGTATATTTAAAAATTGATATTTTAATTAGTAAAAGGATGTATAAGTAAAGGAGATGTAATTGAAATCACATAAATTAAATTTATTCATTATCTTTTATTAATACAAAATTATTTTTATAAGTTAGATATTTTAATTTACTAAAAATATGTAAATGGTTATGAATGACAAAAAAACTTATTGAAGCTAGCACTTGGAATTACCCATAATGAGGACAAGAATAAGGGCATGTTAAGTCTTCATGGGAATGGAGTAGAGTCCTTATTTGTTAAATAAGGTATGGATGGGGAATGAGGTTCCTTCCTATAAAGGTCTCGATTTTCCATTTATATAAATAATTTATATATCCACTTATATATATATATATATATAAAGAAAACCTTAGCATATATTTATTTTTTTAATTATCTTTATTAAATTTACATTATATTTATATTTTTATTTTTAATTTGAATTATGCTGTATTAGTATAATATTTATTATTATAGATATTTATGTTTTCAAACTTCAAAGTATTTTAAAAAATTTCTTTTTTGAATTTTTTTTAATAACCTGAATATTTGTAGACATTTATAAGATGGGGAATGGAGAATAGGGTGACAAGGATGGGGATCAGGGTAGAGGCCACATCCTAAACGGGGGAAGGGGATAACAGAAGATATGTCCCTTATGGATATCCATTGTTATCTATATAATGTGTTCATGATATAGTAAAATTATCCACTTATTCTCTTTAATTATTCAACAATTTCAACAATCAAAATATATAAAATTTTCATAAAATAGGTTTTTTATTGTTAGATAAAGGCTATCTATCAAGATTTTTTCAACCTTATAAATATAATATTTAAAATTATATATAAACTATAATGACATATTTATATTTTATTTATTTATATAACTATTAATTTATTTTAAAAATAAATTTATATATTATTTTTTATAAGATATATTTAAATAAATTATTATCTTATCATCGTGTGCCTAAACGACTAATAAGATAAAATGGATGAGGTTTGATATTTTGAGAAAGGGCTTGTGATAGGCTGGTCCAAGGTTGGTAAGTCTGGGGCCAAGCCCAATTATCCAATTTAGGGATGGGAAGAGGACGATGAGAAGGGGACAGAATAAGTGCACTACACCGTAATTTGCCGGCCCTTTCTCAAAGCCCTCTATGTCTCTAGTTGATGCATGCGTTCAGGAGACGCAATCTGGAGATCTCACCCCTACGTTTACATCATCACTATCGTTCAATCAAAATCGGACGGTGCCAATTCCAAATGTCCTTTTACATACTCCTCCAACACCACACCGAGTAAGTGCCCTTGCAATACTTGTTGCTAACAATTCGTATTTGTTAAGTCCAATCATTATTGCATTACTGTCATAACAAACCCCTTTTTTCCTTATGGGGCATGCTACCCTTATCAACATTCGACATTTCGACCTTCCACCTTTTATGACATCTCCCCTTACACATCACATGTCCCTTGATTAAGATCACCCTACACCTCTAAAAGCAAGATGACAAATGCAATTGTTGTTATTAGTTTAGTTACAATTATTATACCACAAAAGAAAGCATTTTAAAGGCTTAGATGCTAGGATTCAAATCCCCCCCCCGTCTTCATTGAATCTTTCTTTTCATTTAGATGCCAAGACTTTGTGTATGGAATAGGACGGCAGATTAAAGCAATTTTATCTTTTTTAAAAATACGTTGTCATGTTTGATGATAACTTAGAGAAAGTGGCTTGGATTTCAAAATCAAGTAGCCTCCAAATCAATTTGGTCCTTCATTCTTCCATGACACTGGATAAGTTGCACAATTTTGGTTTTTCCTATAATCTCTATAATATTTTAAAAGCATTTTCAAAGCTACGTAATGTGTATTTTTCTTGTTTTTGTTAATGTGTAAAGTTAATTAATTAATTGCTAAATTTATTTTTCTTAGTAATCGAGTGTCACAATATGTTGATGGACGGTCCCCCCCCACCTCCCCTCTCTCTTTTTTTTTTTTCTTGTTTCTCTTAGCGAAAACACAACTGTGATTTCTTATTACCGATGAATTAATATATAGCCTCATAATTTTTCTTTTAATAGAGAAATTAGTTTAAGAAAATTTTTACACGTAGCATTGCTGACATAATATGGAGTTAATTTTTATAATACATAGAATAATAGCTTTGATGGTTTTAATCTCATTGAGATTTTGTTAATACTTGTCTTTTAATCTAAATATTATGAATGATATAAAGTAGTTTTTACTTTGACAACTGTATTAGCCACATAAAGATTGACTAATGTTACGCACTAAAAAAAAAGGAAAAAAGATTGACTACTGTTCATGCAAAGAAAAACAGTCATGCAACGTCATCCAACATAATATTTAAATATCAAGTTGTATTTTGCTCGAGAAATAAACAATAGAAACATTTTGAAGTTTCAAATACACACATTTTAATTTTTACTTGCTCTTACCATGCTCTAAAATGATTAACAAATAATTGATGTTTTCTAACTGACTTACCGTACAAGCTAATGGTAATCCAATTACTTTATTGATACTATTTGATAGCAACATGGAAATATGTTGTTTTGGCACCAAGCAACATAGTGGGAATATCCCACCTTAAGGGAAAAAAACATTAATGATGTGAAACCGAACAACTAACAATAATAGAAACAGCTCTACTCTACCAAGTCATAATAACATCAATTGATTACGGAGGCACTGAATGAAAATACGTTAAGCCTTTCCTTAAAATTCCAACATTATTGGCTATGGTTGCTTGAAGCCGGCGCAAGCTAGGGGGGGTTTCGTCAATACGGCATACACTTGGCTCCAAACTACGTAACGTTGTGGCTGAATTTTCTTTTCAAAATCGGTTGGCAGGGAAAAACGCGCAACGCAAAATATTTTAAAATTCAAAATTTTTGAAAAAACTGGTTGGAACCGGACAAGAATTGAAATGGTCAGGACCAGCTTAAGCTCTTTATGGTCTAAAATCAGACACACAAAAATATAGAAAAAAAAGGTAAAAGAAAAAGAAAAAAATAGAGCTTCTAGTACTTTAGTACACATAAATCGTGAAAGCAATTTTTTTATTTTTTGTGTGTGTGTGTGTGGATATATGTAAATATTAAAAATTCTTAAAAAGATTGTGAAAATGAAAAATTAAAAATAATCTCCCTCGCTGTGTTATTATTGTGTTAAGCAGGGAGAGTGCAAAAAAGCAGAAAGAAAAGCTGCTGCTTCTTCTTCTTCTTCTTCTTCTTCTCTTATTCATACAGGAGAGGCATAGATACGCCTTTAGATTGGATTGTTGGTTCTATCTTTCTCAGAAACCAAACAAAGCCTTCGCGAGTGAGTTGACTCGTTGAGTTGAGGATTCTTCTTTCCTTTCTTTCTTCTATTCTGTTCTGAGTCACCGAGTTCTGACTCGTTCAATGCTCAGCGAGTTCTCTCCAACCTGAGCTACCTTGTGCAAGATCTTACCTCGAATCCTTCTTCCAGAAGCTTTCTGAGCTGTTCCTCGCTTGTTTTCGGACTTCGATTCTAGCTTCATCTTCTGCTACTTTTTTTTTTCTTTTTGAGGTCAGTGGATCTGCTTCAGAAAATTCCAAACGAATTTGGTGATTCCGTGCTTGCTCTCATTTTCGTTTTCAGCGTCCTCTTCTGCTTGCTAACAGAACAATGAGGGTTACTATTTGTAATTGTAGCTTTATCTCGAATTTTTCGTTTCTAAATGATGTCACTGTGTGTTTGGTTTCTCTTTTCCTTGTTTCGTGGAGGGTAAAACACTAAAACGCAATTCGAAGTTTTCAGTGTTTGTGGTTTTTAACTTTATCAGAGACTTATATTGAAGTTGAACGAAAGATCTGCTTGTGTGAAACTGTGAGTATTGCTGCATTATTATTATTTTGTTTTGTCAAAAAGGAAAAAGGAAATGAAGGTTGAAGGTGTTTTCAAGCATGAATGGATTTGATGTAACAGATCGGGAAGGTTTAGGTTCCATTAACCATAAAAGGTGGTGCATGCTTTGGTCCTTAGGATAGGCTGAGTGGGGTTTGTGACTGTCCTAGGTTCATGATTTTTTAATTTTACAGCTTGGAGCTGTAGTGAGGGTTCTAACGTGTCAATGACGACTTTAAGGCCTGGAGTGCTTCCGCAGTAGAGTCTGTATCTTGAGCTATGGTCCCCTCCATTATGTTTATCTGATTGAAGTCCTTTTAATGGGGCCTTGTTCTAAAGTTTGAAAAGTCCATTTGTTTAAAAAGCTATACTCTTTTTTCAATAATATCTCTCTTTTGCCAATTGCAATTGCTGATGGTTACCTTTATTGGTTGTGACAGGACTCTTTAAGGGGAGATGTCGGACATCCAGTGTCCCTCCTCCTGCCTTCCAGTCTATCAAGTCATTGCCTCCTGAGTTCAAATTTCCTAATAATCCGAACGGTGATCTTTTGGGGAAAAATGGCGGTGTTAGATTGAGGGGTAGTGATCTGGTTCGATCGAGCAGTCCTGCAAATGGTTCACTAGTAGTGGACGTTTCTAGGGAAGTTCTCAACCATCCTGGTCGTGACATGGATCTTTTCGATGAGGATTCGCCTTATGGAAATGGTAGGCCATTGGAAGACAGGCCATCGAATGCTGATGAAGGCTTAGAACCTGTCCCTTTACCCCTCACATCAAATTCGACATCCTCTAGGGAAAGCAGGTGGAGTGATACAACTCCTTATGCTTCAAAGAAGGTGCGTACGGATTCAGATTTCAATTTCACGCTTTGAAATCAGTTTATAATAACATTGTAGTGATTATTTAGTTGGATAAATAGCTTAATCATTCTGGAAGAATGTTCAATAAATTGATGCATTATTCGAGTTTGTTTAGTTCTCATCATTAATATATGCAGATTAAATTGTTATTTCTTTCCCTTACTTCTGAATTTCACCATTTCAGAAGCTTCAGTCTTGGCTTCAACGTTCAAGTGGGAATTGGGAGCTGGTGAAGATAATAACAACTTCTGGGAATGAGTCTGTCATTTCACTGCCTGATGGGAAAGTAAGATATTTACAACATCTCTCTAACATCACAATAGAACACAATGGTGTCTTTGGATCCATGTTGTCAGTCTCACCTAGTAGGAAAAAGGGCTTTTTTGGTCTGATTAACTCTTTTTCCTCCTTAATTATAGGTTTTAAAGGTGAAAGATGAAAGCTTGGTACCAGCAAATCCTGATATTCTTGATGGTGTGGATGACCTCATGCAGCTTAGTTATTTGAATGAACCAGCAGTCTTATACAACCTGCAATATAGATACAATCAGAATATGATTTATGTAAGTCTCTATTTTGCTGAAGTTTTTCTCATCAGTTTGTTTCCTAGCCATAACATCTTTATACACATAACTGTGTACAATTCAGACAAAAGCAGGGCCTGTTTTGGTTGCCATAAATCCCTTTAAGAAAGTTCCTCTGTATGGCAATGATTATATTGAAGCCTACAAGCATAAATCAATTGAAAGCCCTCATGTATATGCCATTACTGACACAGCCATCCGAGAAATGAGACGGGGTAACCTTTTCTTTTTCCTATATTTACATATATGTATGAAGTTTTAGTTTAAGCAGTTATGACCACTTACATTTAAGTAATAACCTCTTACTCTGTCTCTTTCTTTGTTTTTCAGATGAAGTTAATCAATAGATAATTATAAGGTCAGTATTTCCTGATGAATTCTCCTTTTATGAGCAACTGGTGATCAAAATTATTGTTTTTTTTTTCTTTTTCTTTTTCTGTTTTTAGAAGATGCTTCAGTCCAAGTTCTATTTAGTTGTGGCTTGTGCAAGTAAGGCTTGAATACTGGTATTAAGTTTTACTCACTCAAAATTAAAAGGGTGGCCCAATATGCAAGGCTCCCTTGTGGGTCCGTTTTGTTTGCTCAAGATTATGAACTGAAACTTGTCATGCTTGCGTTTATTCTTGTCTGCACCTTGTTTCTGAGGACATCAGTATGCACGTTCGTTCTATTATAAGAGCTACTCAGAATCTCAGGTTGGCTGCGTATGTCATCTGGCAATTATCATCGCCGATGCATTGACATTTGTACAATGTAGCAAGTTTGCTTTTACTGGGTGTGTGAAAAGTATAATTTGGGGATAAACTTCTCATTTTTCACTCTTGATACGTTGGTTGAAATTTCTCCATGCTTTCTGAAGTTTTTGTTACGATTGTCAATTGGGTTTCCTTAATCTTGTGTGCCCCATAAATGCGTTTGAATTAGAACATACAATAATTCTTATCATCTACCTATTCAGTGGTGAGAGTGGAGCAGGGAAGACTGAGACAGCTAAGATAGCAATGCAGTACTTGGCTGCCCTTGGTGGTGGAAGCGGAATAGAGTATGAGATATTGAAGACTAATCCAATACTAGAGGCATTTGGTAATGGAAAAACATTGAGAAATGACAACTTGAGTCGTTTTGTAAGATTCCCCATTGATCATAATGATTCTTTTAGTTGGTTCATTTTGGTCTTACATTTAATGCTGAATGCTCTTGTCATTTGATTGAATGTGTCACAGGGCAAGCTCATTGAGATTCACTTCAGTGAAACTGGAAAAATATGTGGTGCTAATATTCAAACGTGTAAGTCTACCACTCAATTGTGGCTGAAACCATGTGGCTTTGCTTCGCTAAGTTTCTAACGAACTAACAGAGTATTTTAAATGTTTGCGTCTATGTGTTGAATCTATGTGATACTCTTGGCATAACCGTACCCTAAACAGTTTTGCTGGAGAAGGTAAAGATTCATTCTTCTTAGCTAATTTTGTGTTCCATATTTTGTTCATATTACATCAATAAACACTGGTTTTATTTTATACGTGAACAGTCTAGAGTTGTCCAGTGCAATGAAGGGGAAAGGTCGTATCATATATTTTATCAGCTCTGTGCTGGGGCACCACCGTCTCTAAAGGGTAATTAGCTTTTTAGCTTCTATTTCTGCTAATATATTTATTGCATATCTTGACTTTTTATTTGAGGATAACCTTGAAGACTGTATGATTTCTCCATTGAGGATGACCATAAATCAATATCGTTGAAATCAAGCATCAGATGGTAGAAAATATAAACGCAAAATCAATTCTCAGTTTTTTTTTTTTTCCTTTTAGTTTTGAAGTCCATGGGCAAAGTACTGTGAAGTTTGATCTCATTATTCAGGAGAATAGTGACAACATAAACTCACAAATTAATGAGAATACTTTAGAATGTCTGGTATTTAATATCGTTAGTGGTTTTAAGTTCTACTTGTATATATGTCTTCTAAGTAACATAATAAGTTCTATATTATTGTTTATTTGCGTTCTCTATTGTATTGTTTGTTTGATATTTCATTCTTTAACTCAGAGAAGCTAAATCTACAAAGTGCTGAAGACTATAAATATCTGAGGCAGAGCAATTGTTATTCAGTAACTGGTGTTAACGATGCGGAAGAATTTCGCATCGTCATGGTACACTATTTTCTTCTCTTATGGATGATGTGCTTCCATATAGGCTTATGTTAAATTTTATACTTTTTTGGTTCTTTGGCCTCCGCTTTGATTGATGGATTGAGTTTGAAACTATAGCTTGACATACATATAAACTTTTCATACTATTACCGATTTGCAGGAAGCACTGGATGTTGTCCATATTAGCAAAGAAGACCAGGAGAGTGTATTTGCAATGCTTGCTGCAGTATTATGGTTAGGAAATGTATCATTTACAGTGATTGACAATGAAAATCATGTTCAAGCTGTTGAAGATGAGGGTAAGAATTTTCCATAATATCTACTGATTGAATCTAAAGGATAGATTTTATAAAAGGGATATCTGTTTGGCATTCTTTAAAAACTCTGGATCTTATGTTGCAATTCAATGCATACATATCGCTTGTACAAACAGATTCATAGGCTCTTATTATTTTCAGTATTATATAGATAATAACTAATTAATTGGTTATAATATTAATAAATGTGCTACTTTTGGAATAGCCTCACTTACTAGCTAGCTTCTGCTTTGCATTAGTATTAGCATGAGAAACCTTCCGTAAATTCACATGTTACGGCATCTCCTCACCATGAACGTCATTGGATTAAGAAAGATGTGGTGCTAGACTTCGGATTGAAAAGTCTTTGCAAAGCTCTTGGCTTCATTCAGCATATCCTAAAATGGAATAATTTTTGGCATTATGCATTTTGTAAGCACTAAATAAAATTCCTGCTAATCTGGAGAGGGAAGGGCTGAAGAGGTTTTCAAAGGTTTCTCTTTATTTTTCCTTTGATATGGTCGTTGATTGATTTTGCTGCACTTATGATGTGAGCATTATGTGCGAAGTTCAACTTTTTTATCATTTGATAACTGTAATATACACACGCTGCATCGGTTTTGAGCGTAATAATATTTTAGATGCTTTCATGTGTTATAATCAATACCTCACTTAAAAGCTAAATTTTGTTCCCTTGACTTCTTAAAGGGTTGTTCAGCGTTGCCAAGTTGATTGGCTGTGACATTGAAGATCTCAAGTTGACATTAACTACTCGCAAAATGAAAGTTGGTAATGACATTATTGTCCAAAAGTTGACTCTCTCTCAGGTAAAATGAGTACTGTGTTGACGCTAACCTTTGTCTATAACTGCGGAAAAATAGCAATTTCCCACATCTTGGGAATTTGAATATGTATTGTATTTCTGAATCACCATATGCCAATTTTATTAATTTGCTATTAGAAGGTAACAGAAATAGAAGGAAAAGTTCATTGGTATGAGCGTTGTCTGTTTAAACTTTAATTTTATTCTTAAGAGTCCAATTCAATATTTAACGTTAATGATTCCTGCATAAATAGGTAACAATGCATTGAGCTTTTCTTAACTGTTACATTTTTTATTGTGTAGGCTATTGATGCGAGGGATGCTTTGGCAAAGTCAATATATGCCTGTTTGTTTGATTGGCTAGTTGAACAAATAAACAAATCACTTGCTGTAGGCAAAAGACGCACAGGCAGATCAATCAGTATTCTAGATATTTATGGCTTTGAGTCGTTCAATGTATGCTGATATTAACCTTCGCTACCCTTTTCTGTATATCTATCTCACCATCGTTGACCTCTTCAGAATATTTTACCCCTGTTTGAAGCTGTGTATTTTATATGCAGAGGAACAGTTTTGAACAGTTCTGCATAAATTATGCGAATGAGAGATTACAGCAACACTTCAATCGTCATTTATTTAAGTTAGAACAGGAGGTATGCGCATCATATAAACTGACTGCTTAAACAAAACCACAATTAATGATGATGTTTGTATAGCATTTTAATTTTAAATTCAAGTGTGAGTTCCCATTGAAAATATTAGGGCTGTTTGGTTTGAATTTTCAGTTTTCATTTTCAGTTTTTCAATTTTTCAGAATTTGTAAAGGAAAAACTGAAAATTCTTGAAAAACTGAAAATTCTACTAGTTTTAGAATTTTCAGTTTTTCCTTTACAAATTCTGGGAAACTGGAAAACTGAAAATAAAAACTGAAAACTAAAAACAGGCCCTTAATAAACGAGAACATTATTATTGTGGACTCCTTGTTCATCGAGATTTCTCCCTGATTTTGTTGAAAATTTTTTCTCTGCTCCTCCTTGCTTTGTGCTTTGCGGCTTTGGCTTATAAATTTTTTTTGTCCAATAATCCTTAACTAAAACATGTTGGAATGTTATATTGGTCTTGCTTTTATACCATTGGGGACTTATTTTCCTACTTTTGAAAAGTTTCAAAATTAAACCACTTACAAGAAATTTTTTTCTAAGAAATAAAGGATAAACTAATATCTGGACATATATTTTTTTTAAAGTATGAACTCCTTCCTGTAAAATAGGGGAAAAAAAATTACGCTTGCCTCTTGTAGCTAACATGTGCTTATACTTGCTGATTGTTTACAACTTTGTTTCAGGAATATATACAAGATGGGATTGATTGGGCCAAAGTTGAATTTGAAGACAACCAAGACTGCCTCAATCTTTTTGAAAAGGTACAGATCTTCCTTGCTTGCTTTTCTCTGCAATCTTTACTAATGTTTTTGTTACTTGAATATAGAGGCAATGGGAGAATGTTAGCTAATATGTTCTGCTCCAGTCGGCCCTATTTGGGCTTATATATGCAATATGATTTTCTCATATCTGCCAGTGTAGTGTAAAAGTGATTGGAATTTCCAAATGAATACATTTTTCCCTTTTCGGGTGTGTTTGTATTCAAAGATACTTAATTGAATATTTGGTATTTGCGAATGCCATATGCGTAAGTGTGATGCGGTGATACCAGCTTTCAGCTTTCACTCTCTCTCTCTCTGGCGGGGGGGGATTGAATAACCCTAGAGATTTAGAAATTCGAGATTCTGTTGTCTTAACTTTACATTTGATGTGTGAACAGAAACCATTGGGCTTACTATCCCTGTTAGATGAAGAGTCTACTTTCCCAAATGGCACAGATTTAACATTTGCCGACAAGCTTAAGCAGCATTTGAATTCTAATTCATGCTTCAAAGGAGAACGAGACAAGGCCTTTACTGTGTGTCATTATGCAGGGGAGGTATTAATTTGGTCATTTTCACTTTACATTAGTTCTGTTTTATCCAAAGTGCTTGTATATATCCTTAATACAAATTTGTCAATAAGATTTGCGTTACAACGGCATTCAATTTGACAAATTGGATTATGTAAGTTGTAAGGCAAAGCCACTAAGTTCCACTATATTTGCACTCACACATTAATTAACCATAATTTTGATTGAACTGTCATAGTTAATAATTTTGAACTCCCAGATACTATCATTTTTTATCCTTGAAAGCAAAGGTTTTTTTTTATTGGTTTAAGTTTGCTTATCGTACCTGACTGTTTGATAGTTTCACTTTATCTTCCCCACAGGTCACTTATGATACAACTGGATTCCTGGAGAAGAACAGGGACCTATTGCACTTGGATTCCATCCAACTTCTATCCTCAAGCACATGTCATCTTCCTCAGGTATTTGCATCCCATATGCTTACCCAGACCGAGAAGCCTGCAGTTGGTCCCTTACACAAGTCAGGTGGGGCAGATTCCCAAAAGCTAAGCGTTGCCACAAAATTCAAGGTACACAACCTTAATTATGAAATTCTCCAAAACTTGACTTATGGTGTAATGAAATTCAAACTATGCATTATATCTAATAAGTTATCAACTCTCTCCTACCACCCCACTCCATCGGCTTTAACCCCTATCAATTACACCTTAAATATTCAGTGTTTTTTTTTTTTTTTAGGACAGGATATTTATCTTGCTTCACTTAACTTGACAAATTGTTTCTGTTGGTATCCAGGGACAATTATTCCAACTGATGCAACGTTTAGAGAGCACAACACCACATTTTATTCGCTGCATTAAGCCCAATAACCTCCAATCACCTGGATCATATGAGCAAGGCCTTGTACTGCAGCAGCTGAGATGTTGTGGGGTCCTGGAAGTGGTTCGGATATCAAGATCAGGCTTTCCAACTAGAATGTCTCACCAAAAGTTTGCCAGAAGGTATAATAAGAGAGAGTAACATACATGAAAAAGAGAGACATCCTTTAAATTAACATCTCCCACCCCGTGGGGTGTTTCTTGCATGGTTTTTAACATTTCTCTTGTTGGCTTGGGAATGGTGCATCAGATATGGTTTTCTTCTCCTTGACAATGTTGCATCTCAGGACCCACTTAGCGTTTCGGTTGCAATTCTTCATCAGTTCAACATTTTGCCTGAGATGTATCAAGTTGGCTACACAAAATTATTTTTCAGAACAGGGCAGGTAAAGTGATGTTCATATGAATTTTCATACAAATGCACCTCATTCATATAAATTACTGTGTGATGGAGAGACAAATGTGATTCAATCCCTTTCATAGCATCAGCAGTCTAAAGACTCTTTATTATTTACTCCTCTCCTGTCTTTAAACTGTTTGCTATGCTTCTTTGACCATGAGTGCAGATTGGAGTGCTTGAAGATACTAGAAATCGTACCCTCCATGGCATTTTGCGTGTGCAAAGTTGCTTCAGGGGTTACAAAGCTCGTTGTTACCGGAAGAATCTTTGGAGAGGAATCACTAGTCTTCAGTCTTGTACTTACTTTTTCTCCACCTAAACTTTTTAGCCTTTCATCCTCCTTGAGAAGTATAACAGACGGGAAACATTTTCTTACCTATTCATGCAGTTATTAAAGGAGAGAAAAGCAGAAAGGAATACACAGCTTCACTGCAGAGATATAGAGCTGCTGTGATTATACAGAAGCAGATGAAAACAGTATTTGCGAGAAGCAGAATGAAGGCTACAAATGATGCTGCAGTTGTCATCCAGTCATGTAAGAATTATATGTTCTCTAAATGCAAAGATTTGTGTTACTAATTGTCATTTTGGCTGTTAAAAATAGTGCTCATAAAGACTAAGAACACCTTGTACCAAAAAAAAAAAAAAACACTAAGAACACCAAAAACTGGTAAAAAATTGTTGGTCTTCGTTTGGTCAGATGAAATGAAAATTCTTTTAAGTATGCAAATCAAGGATGTGGGTTAGCATAGATGTTGCACCGAGTGTTTCTCCTTCAAAATTTATTCTTCACATTTCAAATACTATATTTTTTCGTAATGTGGACAACTGTTAAGTCAGTGGTATAGTTATAAGCAATTCATGATTTGGATTTGTTACTTTTTCCAGATATTCGTGGGTGGTTGGTCAGAAGATGCTCAGGAGATTTAGGATTGTTGAAATCCGGAGGCACGAAGGTATTTTCTTCCTGATTTCAAAAACTGACATTTCAAAAGGATTGTTCTCATGGTTTTGCTTTTTAATTTTTCTTATTTGTGATACTTACAATCACAAACTCCAATACAGACTAATGAGTCAGACGAGGTTCTGGTAAAGTCATCTTTCCTAGCTGAATTACAACGACGGGTACTTAAGGCTGAAGCTGCCCTGAGAGAGAAAGAAGAGGAAAATGACATCCTTCACCAACGTCTTCAACAGTATGATAGCAGATGGGCTGAATATGAATTAAAGATGAAATCCATGGAAGAAGTGTGGCAGAAACAAATGAGATCCTACAATCTAGCCTATCTATTGCAAAGAAGAGCCTTGCTATGGATGATTCTGAAAGAAATTCAGATGCATCTGTTAATGCAAGTGATGACAGGGATTATACCTGGGATATGGGAAGTAATCACAGGCGCCAAGAAAGCAATGGGACAAGATCAATGAGTGCTGGTTTAAGTGTTATAAGTCGGTTGGCTGAAGAATTCGAGCAGAGGAGTCAGGTATTTGGTGATGATGCCAAGTTCTTGGTTGAGGTAAAATCTGGCCAAGTGGAAGCAAGTTTGAACCCAGACAGAGAACTCAGAAGGTTAAAACAGATGTTTGAAGCCTGGAAAAAGGATTATGGCGCAAGACTGCGTGAAACAAAGGTCATCTTGCATAAGCTTGGAAGTGAAGATGGGTCAATGGAGAAAGCAAAGAAGAAGTGGTGGACAAGAAGGAATAGTACAAGGATAAATTGATTTGCTTTTATTTTTGGGGCTTGGCTTCGTTCTAATCACACTTTTTATATATCCAAAAATGAGGAAAATACAATAGTAAAGGAAAAATAGGTGTAAGGGGAGTCCAGGGAGATGACTGAATTATTTACTGTAATTGGGTTAGCTGCTGCTAGCCGCTTTTTTATTTATCAGAAATTTCAGCACGGGCTGTGAAGTTAGATACTCACTACAAGCTTCTGAGTTGTGATTCATGTATATCATTTACCTTGCCTTTTTGGGTCCGTGAATTGCTTATTAATTATGGTCTGAATATGTCAATGGAAACTCTGGAAGTTCATTATTTTGTGGCTTAAAAGCAAATTACAAGGCACCAAAGCAGATTATAAGGTAGAAGTCATACAAATAGGGATTAATTCAATTGCAGGATCTAGACCCTATACCCCAGTGTTTGGTGTTCGATTCCTGCTCATAATCTATCATGATAAGCATCTAGCCTAGATGGTAGAACAAACTCTCGACTTCTAAATTTTTTCAATTCACAATTAGAAAGCAGGGAGCCAAGGTTAGAATTTAGAAGGCAGTACTCGCTCAATTCTTAATGTGAATTACTATGATGGTCACTTGTGTTCAATTCTTAGTGTAAAAGATAATATTTTGTTCAAGATTAGATTTATTCATCAGCGTACATCAAAAAAGTAAAAACAATTCATCAACGAGTCAGTTCAATTTTGATATATTTTAGTGTAGTATTTTCGTTACCATTTAGTTATACATTATCAAATTATTGAAAGATATGATTCTGAAGCAATTATTCCGAAAATTAACTCTTTTTTGATAATGTAACAAAGCAAGCAATATTAAATGAACATAAGGAATTTATCTAAAAAAAATGGAAATAAGGATGTAGCCAACAATTCCTCTATGGATTAAAAGAAGGGGTGGAAATAGACCAAATTAGGTTAGATTTTAGTTTAAAAAGGCTCTGTATTTTCAAAATGAAGTTTGATTTTTATAAAAGTCTAACCTAGTTAAAAAGCTTATTTAAGACCTATTTTGATATAAAATATTTTAAAAAAACCAAAACATCTACTCTTAAATAAGTCAAAATATTACTAAATATGTTAAAAAAATATTTTTAAATACACCAAAACACTTAGATTAGTTAAAAATATTTTTTCAAATAGATTAAAATATTTTTATTATTAATAGATATTTAAATAATAATAATAATAATAATAATAATATAAGTGGTAGTCTGTTAAGTCACTATTTTTATAGCAAGAAGCCTGGCTGATTAGTTATAAAAAAAAAAAGCCTTAACTTAACTTATTAACTAATTAGTTATTAACTAAATTAGTAGCCATTCAATGAACTTGACCTACTTTCACCCCTAAGTAGCAGTAAACTGAAAAACTGATCATATAACACATTGGGGTCCTCAGTAATTGGAACACCTGTGATTATTGATGAGGAACCTTGCTTCTTGCAGTTAAACCTAATATCATAATAAGCAGCCATATTTGAAGAACCGGTTCGGGTTGTCATCTGATCCAATTACCGGCCACGAACATATTCAACCGATTACCCTTTATTACCTTTATACCGACCTGGAACAAAAAAAGTGCACCGCCATCAGCAGAAACTGGATGGTGCAATGTTGGGTGGTCGTGGCTCTCGCATTTCCAATCATTTTCGAGAGTGCGACCTCCATTTCCACCTCAGGTTCGGTTACTGCGGTCTTCAAATCCAAAGCTTTCACCTTTCGTTCCCATGGCCCCTCAAACCTTGTTGGGGTGCTATCACCACCATTGCTGGCAAGCAAAACAGAGTGCCATCAAATAGGTATTGCTGTTCTGGCACCCCACCAAAGCCTCCTGGGAAATTCCTCTCCTTTTCGATTGTTTCAGGTTCTACTCTTGATTTTACTAAATGTGCTTTTTTTTTTTTTTTTTTTTTACTTTTTTCTATTTGCTCAAGCTCAAGAATGATGCACTGATGGTGTTTGGTTTATTTACTATAATTCTTTGTGCTGATGGATTAGCTAGATAGTCCTGGAAGTTTCATGGAGACAAACTTGGATTCACCTTGCAAAAAATGTTTGGTTTTATGCTTTTCAAATGTTGAGTATGAGCTAAACAAATCCCGGCTTTAAAATTAAAGGTGCTCAAAAACCTCATAAACTTAGTTAAGATTGCTTCGAAGAGGACATGCTTGATCATATCGGGCTATCTTAAGGATTTGTATGTCTAGTTTATCTTCTGTATTCCCTTTGATTTATACCAAACTTAAAAGTATGAATGATAGTAAGAATATGGAGTTTTACGAGCTTACACGTTGAGAGAGAGAGAGAGAGAGAGAGAGAGAGAGAGAGGATATCATAATGGCTTCTATAAAGAATTCAGGTGGGAGTTGATAAACTAGTTTTATCTGAAGTTGGGGAAGTAATAGCCAACCAATGCATAGTATACTACACTGATTTCTATGTGCATTATTTGTTGTCCTATCTTGGTCAAGACTCTGATTTTCTGTCTCCATTTCTCTCTGTCAAGCCAACAAGCAGATGAACGTGAAATTGTCTCCGACAGAACATCTGCAGTGGCAGGTTTCTAGTCTCTTTCACCTGATGCCTCTTTTACCATCTTTTTCATAAGCATGTCCAATTATAGGTAATTTGTGTTTCTAGATATTTGTCTTGTTTTGTTTTGAGGGAAGTGACTTGAAACCAAATATGGAGTGATTGATGGTATAGCTGAATTGGTTGTGATTAACCATGTCATCTTTATTTTATATAGGAGGAGCACATCCCATTGAACTTCTTGATTCTTTTAACTTTGCATCTTATTTCTGCGTTGACTTTGTGTATCTTTTTATTCTTTAGGTTATTTGTGGTCAATTAGTCCTTTTTTAATGCATTTGTCGAATTAATATTGCTTTCTTAAGTGGTGTAGGGAACTAGTGAAGAAGGACATGCAAATAATAGTTGGGAAGTTGGAATACATGTTCCATACTATTGTTGACTCGATCTTATTCATTGCCAGGTGGAATTGTAGCACTGGGAAAGTTTGATGCTCTGCACATAGGTCATCGAGAACTTGCAATTCAAGCATCAAGGGCTGGACATCCATTTCTTTTATCATTTGTTGGAATGGCAAAAGTTCTTGGTTGGGAACCTAGGTATGATATAGTATAAGTTTGTATAAAGGGTTTCCTTTATTTGTTTATATGGGTTGAAAGTGTCATTGGCTTTTGCATTCATCAGATTATCTCACTTTTGGCTAATTTGTTCAACCAAAAATGACTTTCTAGTAAGTTTACGAAAATAAGAGAAGTCTTCTATATAGACTAAAAAGGTTTATACATTGGCCTTGTGCCTGATGTATTGGAAACAGGCCAATGCTCATGTCGTATTGAGTTCATGCCAGTATTCACCACAGGGGCATGTGGATCATAAAATGTAATAAAGCATAAATCATAGACAGACATTATTAACGTGATTATTGGGTTGAGGTTACTCAGTTTTCATATTAGTGACCCTTTAGTTGTCCTTCAATATTGTTTCCATCAGCCAGAGTAACTCTGTAATCAATATTGTATTTTCAATTCACTGAATTGAAGATAATTGTGATTTCTAAGTATTTAAGAACAGTCTCCAGAAGCTTAGTCATCAGCTTTGGGTTCTTATGATTTAGTAAAATAAATGCAGGCATACTCCTAACTTACGTTTTTATATTCCGAAATACGAGAGATTGTGGCACCATTGTCTCATTACCTTGGGGGAAATTAACATATATTTTGTGAAATGTTCCTTAAACAGGGCTCCCATAGTTGCTGATTGTGACAGGAAGCGAGTTCTTTCATCTTGGGTTCCTTATTGTTGTAACATGGTCCCCGAAGAGTTCCAGGTTGAATTTTTGAGCGTCCGGCATCTCAGTCCGTGCCAATTTGTCGAAAAGTTATCAAAAGAGCTTAAAGTACGTGGAGTTGTTGCTGGTAAGTAAATGCATAGCTCCATTATTTACTGAATTACTGTTATTTGCTGTTTTTCCTGAATTGGAACAGCAACATGATTTATTATGTAATTTATTTATGTTTAACCAACCAATAGTTACTCACATGAACTGAAACAGATCTCTGCACTATATTGGAACTTGTTGCAGGTGAGAACTACCGATTTGGATATAAAGCAGCTGGTGATGCATTGGAGTTGGTAAAGCTGTGCGAGGAGTATGGAATGGAAGCTTACATAATAAAATCTGTTATGGACAAGAATTCTGCAAATATAACTTCTAGCACTAACCCCAAAGATAGGGGACAGGTGTCATCTACTCGCGTTCGTGAAGCCCTTGCTGTGGGAGACATGAGGTATGTCTCAGAGCTTTTGGGCAGGCCGCATCGTCTCATATTAATGGCCACCGATCAAGAAGGATTCACTGTTGACCAGTGTAAAGTGTCGGCTTCTAAATCCTGCTTGTTGAATCTAGCACCAAAGGAAGGTTTGTATGAGAGGTGTTCACTAGTCCTTGGCCAAGAAAATGTTGTGCAGTGTAGAGTAGTTATTGACAACAAGTTTGTGTATGTAGAAACAGATAACGGAGGTCTGAGTGATATTTTTGGTACTCAAAATTTGCAGTTCTTGCCTATTGAATTCGGTGATTCCAGTTCTTGATTCAGTTTAAATCATATTATTAGTTCCATTCAAATTATGGTCCACTGAACTATGCATGATTTTCATCTATCCCCTGAAACGCTTGGGACGAAGCTACTCATTGTCACAGCCAATAATACAAGTAATTATACATTTGTGCACCATATTTTTTGACCCTCTTTAAAGCAACCAAACGAAGTGATGATGCAAGAATATCTCCTTGTTAATAGCTTGTTCTAGTTTGCACTTGCAGTCTCATTGGTTGTGCCATACAATAGAGAATTAAAAATATACTCATGCTTTGCATTATACGGCTGAAGAAATATTGATTTGAAAAAAAAATTGAATTTAATAATAAATAATAATATTTTCGCATTAAGATAATGAAAGAAAAAATCTGGTAACAACTAAGAATGAGAAAAGAAATCCATGTCTTTTTTTATGGCTATTTAGATTCTTTATATGAGAATAATTCTATGTTTTAAAAATAATAAAATTTTTCAAAATAAATTGTGTCTTAACTTTTAGAAGTAATAACAAAGGATTTAATTGAATACATATCAGTAAATATGGTTATTTTTCACCTTCCATTACTTGAAAAATCATGTAAAATGAAATGTTTAATTGGATAATGATGTAAAACTCTAAAAATAATAAAAAACAAGCACTCTTATTAATGACAGTACCAATTACTTTAACTTCTTCCACAAATTAGAAAAATTTGTATCCAAATAATAGAATTTTGGATTATTGTCATATATATAGACATGCTTGTGTTTCACACTTATTATCTCGAAGGCAGCAAATAGAAAAATTCAATTGAACAGTACAAAAAAATTTTATACTCACAATTTATCACATTTAAACTCTTTTTTTTTTCCAAACCTGTTAAAAACTTAAAATGTATCTAATCTTAAAAAATACAGATAAAGAAACAAATTTAAAAAATAATAACAAAATAAAAAATAACCCAATTTCAGGACCCAATACGGATCCATGGTTGATGTTCCAATTGGCTTCACCACACCAAGCCCCCATTTGTTCTGGAGCTCACAAGCCTGCATCGCCGCCGCCGCCGCCACCGGCAGCGTTACTCCTGGCATATCCACGTCAGCTAATACGACATCGTTTCGCTGCTACTGTCCCCCTTTACAATTTTGTCCCTGCCCCAACCGCAGCAGGTAAAGGCCTCACCCTCTCACTCTGTTGATGCATCAATTTTGGGTTTCGCTAATGCTTTGATCAACGTGTTTTTTATTCTGGGTATTCGAAAATTAAATAACTTTTATTAGTTAAGTAGATTTCATGATCTGATAATATATGTTCTTAGTCATTGTAAGCTGAAACTAATGGTTTTGATTAATTTTAAGTGGCAAGTTTCTGATTTGAAGGGGAAAAAAAATCATTTTTTTGAGAATTAGTTTGTAACCCATTTGATTGCTCAAAATTGGAACCTTTCTACTGTGCATTGCCACAGTGTTTTTATTTGCATTCTTATCGCCAAAGCCAAAGCCTTTAAATTTAATTAGCAGAAACTGTTCTGGAGCAGGACATGGTGGTTGTTCTGCTGAGAGAAGATTAAATTCTGTATGATGAGATTCGTTTGCTTTGAATCTCTTTTTGCAAGTATATTTTGACTAGATTGTTCATTTTCCTTGCAGCTGTAGAATAACAACCAGGAGCTGCCTAAAATGTTTCTTCGGCGAATTGTAGCTGCATGTCCTCCTCATTCAAGAAGGATGTTCAGCTCTTCTGCTGGCCATGACTATACAAGTGCTATTCAAGAACTCAACAAGGTAAAGTCTTTCTTTGCTTTGTTCTACTACCAATGTAAAAGCAGTATGTATTCTGTTATGCGCATAATGTTGATATGGTATATGGCTTCTAAAAACTTAATAGTCTAGTACAGACACAGTGCAAGGAGATCAAGTTCACTTGCTGGTTGTTCATATCCTATTTTATTTATTATAAATAATCCATTCAATGCTGGTTTAAATATTGTATTAAATAGTGGTGAAGCCATTAAAAATCCATCCACCTATTGCAGAACTGCTCTTATGGACATAAAACTGCCTATTCCATTTCAGGAAATGGAATCAGTATTTGGCGAGCCTCCTGCAGGTGGACTAGCAAGCTTGGTAAGCAACAGCGATGTGAATAATGAATCAAAGACGCCGTCTCACAAGATAGGTGAAAGTTCATCTGGATTGACTCATACTGGCCATTCAGGCGAAGCTCAAATGGTGGATGTGTCTCCAAAAGAAAGTAGTAGGAGAACTGCCATTGCTGGTTGCAAGGTACTTCTTGGAAAGAAGGTGTTTGATTTGGTCTTGGCCAATCAAATGGCGAAAGGAGATGTGCTTACTGTGGCAAAAATCGCGGCATAACTGCAGCAAAGCAAACCAGCAGCCTGATTCCGTTGTGCCATAACATAAGCCTTACACATGTGCAAGTGGATTTGAGGTTGAATCATGAGGACTTCAGTGTAACAATAGAAGGGGAAGCTGCAACAACAGCTAAAACCGGGGTTGAGATGGAAGCAATGACAGCAGTTTCTGTTGCTGGGTTAACAGTGTATGATATGTGCAAGGCTGCTTCAAAAGAAATAGCAATTACAGATATAAGACTCAAGCATAAATCTGGTGGGAAAAGTGGGACTGGTCCTGGGGACAATGATGTTTTTAAGCATGCCAATGGATAACGACCACACAGAGAATGCTAGTCCTCATATAGTCTAGATCTTCAGCAGCATAGTTCTATTCTATATTTATGGTTTTTTTTCCTGTAACGGGGTGCATGGATGTTGGGGCTAGCTTTGAGGAAGCAAATTTTTGTAGCTGGATTTTTATTTCTCTTGTTATAGCCATTGTCAAATCTCAATAAACCATTGCCTCCTAATATCGCCACCTTCTAAAGATGTCTAATATTGCATTTTTATCTATTTTTAATTCTACAAGGACAACAAATTATGCCTAGGTTTCTGGAGTTATTGAAAACTCATATATATATATATATATATATATATAGGTTTCAAGTTAACCTCCAATTATTTCCTAGGCTATTCTAATCATTGTCCTAAGTTATTGGGTTAAATAAATTCATATTTCTCTACTTAAATTCAATAATTAATAGATAACCAGCAAAGAGGTGAGTTTATGGAAGAGCAGAAAGGATTTTAGGGTAGAATTCTCAAAGAAACATGTTGACTTGATCTCACTGAAGCGCTTGTTTTGAATTTTGACTTTTCCTTGCCTACAGAGTAAGATATGGCTAACTTAGGAATCTAGTGGGCCGGAAGGGCAAAGTTGTAACTCCGACCCTCACTTTTCTTTGAATTTTTTTCTTTTTATTTTTTCATTTGACGGATCCTATGCTGGAGGAGGTTGCTGCCAGTTACTTATTTTGACTTGTTACGTCAGCCCCCCACCCCACCGTTTATATTTCTTAATCCAATTTCACCCTTGACATTTTCACTCGCTCCCGGTTCCTACCTTATCATTTAAATCAAATTACAAAATACTCTAGAAGGGGTAAAACCGTCTTTCAGTGACACAGCATGGGCCGCGTCTCTCCCCAATACTATCGGAGCCACACGTTGTCGGGCCCCAATCGACGTCGTGTAGTCAGACTTTCACTTTTCCCACGTTGGACATTGTCCAACACGTGGCTCAATCTCGTTGGTCCATTTCCCTTCGCCACAATCCCAATATTATTGAAAGAAAGAAAAATCTTAAAAAAATTTCGCTATTTTCGCCCCATTCAATTTCATTCATCTTGCGTTGCAATTTGGAGAGAGAGAGAGGGGGGGGGGGTTGGTTTAAGTTTGATGCCAATTGATGACCCCATTCATCACAAAGCATCTCCTCTCTCTCTCTCTCTGTGTTGAGAGTTGGGGTCGGTGCGGCGTGTTCACACGCAATTGTTCTAATCGGGCTGTCGAATCGACGTTGACAGCCCGGTTCCTTGGAGATATTCAAAGCCCCCACATTCCAATTCCCAGGTTGCTTCTCAAGAATAATCTCTCCCTCAAACCGAATATCCCTTCCACTGTTCCCATATTTTTTATTCTTTTCCTTTGTTTCGCGTTTCCTTTACGTGTGCCACATTATATATGCGTTTCGCGTTTTTCTCGTTTGTTCAATTTTGATACAACCCTCGACCCTTTTTGTATCTCCCAAGTGGGTTGTCTGTGTTTTCCCTAAAGCTTTGTTCTTTTTGGTCTGAAACTTGGTTTTGGCAGCTGGTGGTGATTGATTCCCATTTTTCTGGATTTTGGGGTTACGGTATTTGCGGGACTTGTTTTATTGGGCATTGAATTGTGTGATCAATGAGTAATTTTCTGGAGCCATTCAGCGTCCTCTTGTGGCTGCTGCTGCTGTTGCTGTGGCTTCTTTCTCTGCTGAGTTCTCTGATAAATTGCCAGCCAATGGATCATCATCAACAAGTGATTGCCCTACCTCTAATTTGGCACATTCCCCTGCTTGCAATTATTTACAAGAGTTAGATTCATCGTGGGTTTCTCATATCTCCGTTTCAAAGCTTGCTGACCTTAATTTTGTGACCAAAGTTCCGGTACCTGTGCCTAATGTCAAATTCCGGGTGCCAAGTTTGGGCCACAATTGTGGTTCAGATTTGTACCATTCTTCTGTTGCTTCATCGCCACTTCTTCAAGTTTGTATCAATCTGCTGACTTGCTTAGGGTGCCTAAGCCTTCTGTATATTCCCATGGTGTCTCCACATCAACTTCTGAGGTCATGTATAAATGGCATTTGCCCCAGCCTAGTGCTTTGGGTGGTTCAAATGGTTCATCTGCGAAGTCGAAGACGGTGGTGGTCTTGCTGGGGTGGTTGGGAGCTAAGCAGAGACATCTGAGGAAGTATGCAGAATGGTACACTTCAAAGGGGTTTCATGTCATTACTTTTACGTTTCCAATGGATGAGGTCCTGAGTTATAAGCCAGGAGGAAAAGCTGAACAAAATGTTGAGTTGCTTGTAAACCACTTGGCTGGCTGGTTAGAAGGGGAAAATGAAAAGAATCTAGTCTTTCATACTTTCAGCAACACTGGATGGTTAACGTGAGTAAAAGTCGTTATGCACAAGCATGAAATTTGGCATTGTTCTTCTTTTAATGAATGACGTTTGTTCATTGCTTGATTGGTTCGGTGTACATTGTTGCAGATATGGGGTTATTCTGGAGCATCTTCAAAACCAGGACCCATCTGTAACGGAAAGGATCAAGGGCTGCATTGTAGATTCTGCACCTGTTGCATACCCTGACCCAGAGGTAAAGACTATTGCTATGTCAGACTTGGTTAACATAAACCGTTTGTTGTGGATGTGCTTCCTAACCTGTTCGGTTTCCTATCTAATGCTTGTGCTCTAATTGCTATCTTGTGTGTCTTTTCTGAATTGATTGCTGCCCTACATATCCTCCCGTCAAAATGATCAAACAAATCTCCTTGTTGAGTTATAATGCACTAATCAATTGTGACCTTGGCATTTCAACATTTGTTTGATCCCTGACATTTGAGGAGTTGAGACACTGGCACTTGAACATTTGTTTGATCTGCTTTTAAGTTTTCTTTGCTTTTAGCCTTTTCTTGGTCTATTGAAGCCTTGCAGTTTCTTTGGATACTTTGACATTTAAACTTTGAGTTAACCAATACACTTGAACCTTTTATCTTCTCGTCCTGGTGTTAAAAACGTTAATGTTTTGTGCACGATATGACTTCGATTATCCAATTACCTTTTCAGGTCTGGGCTTCAGGTTTCTCTGCAGCATTTCTCAAGAAAAATAGTATAGCTACAAAAGGACATGTAATCTCTAATGAATCTGGGATTAAGGTATCAATTAGCAATGTGGAAGCTTCAGGACCCAAACCTGCACCATTAGAAGTGGCATTGCTATTAATTCTAAAGAAATGTTTTGAGGTCGTTCTGAATCTCCCTTCTGTGAATAGGTAATTTCTGTCAATTCATTCCTCTTCTACTTGTTTCATCCTGCTTCTTGCTTGTCTTTTGATATGAAACTGAAGTACTCTTCTAGAAAGTAATAACCAATGTGGATATAATATGCGACCATTGTTTATATGATCAAGTTGATAATTAAATGTCATAATTGTTCAGCAATATGATCGCGCTTGCAATTTAGCGATTCAAATATGAGAATGCTGAAGTATCTATGTCATCAAATGATTGTATAGTGGTTGAATTTACGGAATAATAGGCTTGAATATGAATCCTGCAGAAATAAGTTCTTTATAAAAGTGATATCTTGCAATGTATATACATTCTATTTCTAAGGTGTAATATTATAAAGTAAAATTGAGGGTGAAACACACAGCTGCACTAATTTCGTACATGAATAGCTATTCTCTCCGAACTAAAATGATGATCTTGTGCTAATGCAGGAGGCTTTCTGATGTTTTGAGCCTGCTATCATCAAAGCAACCGAACTGCCCTCAGTTATACATCTATAGCACTGCTGACAGAGTAATACCTGCTGACTCGGTGGAATCATTTGTGGAGGCACAGCGTAAGGCTGGACATGATGTGAGGGCATGCAATTTTATCTCCTCACCCCATGTTGACCACTTTAGAAATGACCCGAAATTGTACACTTCTCAGATCAGTAAATTTTTGGATGAGTGTGTCCTTAACAATTGTAAACCTTCTCACTGATTCTTTATGTTCCGTGGCTCACTCATACAGCTTACAGTTTGATTCATTTTGAAAGAAGCCATTCCATTAATCAATGGTGGTTACAATACAACTGCATCAAAGTCAACCCCTCAAGGGGTTTATATATAATTGTTCACTGACAGCTTATAATTGATTCTTTGGTACATTGATGATAGTGCAAAAGAAAGACATTGCAACTTCCTCTTTTCGGTGTTTCTTTTCTTCCGTGTTCGGGTGGGTGTGCGATGAGTACAATAAGATTTATTGTGACGCGTTTTAGTAGAGTTATCTCAATCAACCCAGAACAACTTGGTCAACTACTCAAAAATTGTCTATCTGAAACCAAGTTTGAGAGTCTTTCTGTTTTTGGTTCAAACAAACAAAAGGAACGGAAAGTGCTTTTCCAATCAAGACAAACGGGATCCCTTAAAGCAATTGGCTAGCATGTGCATGTGGCTTTCCAAGTCCCCAAAAAATAACTGAAAACTGTGATTGTCAAACATGATTTATGATGGACTACAAACTGCCTTACTTACAGTCATTGAACAGAATCTTCTAAATTACTATTTAACATTTGAGAATTTTAATGAAATATTAATTAATTTTTTCTACATTTTATCTTTATTTTTTACTCTGAATAAATCCAATAGCTATAATTAACGAGGAGAGACAAAGAATAATTTAGTTATTCTTTACTGTCTAAATATATATATGAAGTTTTAAAGGACACAAATATAGCCGAAAGGAGTTCAAATTACTTTTTGGGAATTAAGTTTTTTTTTTTTTGGGAATTAAGTCCTTATCTTTTGTGCAATCTTTCAATTTGAGAGACAAATTTGGTAGCGCTTTCTTTCTAATCAAAAGTCCAAACGAATTACAGCCAATTTACGAATTTGAGCCAAAAAGCACTCAAATTCTTCCACAAAGTCATAACAAAAGTCCAAAACGAATAATAGTCAAGTTAGGAATTTAAACCAAAAAGCATTCATACATGGTTGATGATGGTGGACCTTCTTATTTAAAGTTTTTCTTGTAGAAAAACTATACTATAACGTATGCTGGTACCAACCATATCCTAAACAATTTGCCTAACTCAATTTTTTAAGAGCCAAGAAAGAAAGCGGAAGGCGGAAGCAATTAAAAGAAACAATTATAATACTCCTTCAATTTTAGAATATTTGTTCAGATTCAAACAACTTCATATTTTAAAATATCTATTAATTTTATATTTTAATAAATTATTAATTATTTTCTTTCAATATTACCTTTAATTATTTTTACATTTTCAAAACATTCCATTTAATATTATCCTTGAATATTATACTATATTAATTACTACCTCAATTCCATATTAATAGTTACTTTAGATAAATTGGGTTTATTAAAAATTTAATGTATGTGGCTATATTTTGTAATTAGATACAATGATTTTTCAATAAATTCAATTTGTCCAAAGTGACTCTTATTATAGAATTGAGGGAGTAATATATAAAATATATTAGTCTATTTATTATATTTTATTTAAATATTAATATAATTTATTACCTTTTTTAATATCTATATTTATTTTAAATTGATAAAAATTTTAAAAGAAATGAAGTATAAATAGGTAGGAGCAGAGAACCTCTTCCAAAAGCAAGAGAGAGAGAGTAGTTTAGAGGAGGACATGGTCAAGATCGAAAGTTGAAGCATGGAGACATGGCGTAAAAAATATATCTATGATAAAATTGTATACTCTCTGTATTTCGTAAAATTTGTAGATTTAATATTTTTATTTATATAAAATATTATGTGAAATTGAAACCAAAACAAGAACAGAAACTGAAACAAAAGCAATTAAGACGGGTGTAAATATAAAAAAAATTTAAAATGACAATTATTTCAGTTTTTTAAAAGCGAGTTTTGAAAATTAAGAATAATTTTTTATATAAGTTACATAAATCAATTTTTACTCAAAAGTCTAAAAATATTTGTTTCTCAAACTTTTGAGTAAAATTTGTAAGAAATAAATTATACAAAAGGTGAAAAATTTAAGTAGTATGCATACAATCCTAAATTCAAATTTAATTACGGTCAATATCATTTCAAAAATATAAAAAAAAAAGTATGATCTCTTTAGCTTGCTAAAAAAATGGAAACAAATAAATATTTCTAAATGTATACATGAGTTTAACTTTTAGAAGAAAAAAAATAAAATATATAACATAAAATTGTACTCTATAAACTATTTTTCCTTCTTTAAAATTTTAGATTATAAACCCCTAATTTTCCCCCTAAAAATTAAATTCACAACACCATGAAACGATTGAGCAAAGAAAAAAAAATTTAAATAAAAAAAAAGAAAAATGTTATTTTGACTCATATTTTATAGGACGTTATGTCGATATATTTATATTTACTATTGAATAGGTGTGAGAATTAAGTTGATTCACTAATTTAATAGTGAATGTGAGTGTGTTGACATAATGCTATAAAATATAATAAAATATTATTATTCTCTTTAAAATATTAAAGATTGTTTGATTTGAATTTTAGTTTTCATTTTTAATATTTTAATTTTTTAAAATTTATAAAAGAAAAATTAAAATTCTAAAAATTATAGTCTTTGGAATTTTCAGAACTGAAAATTCAAAATAAATAATCCGTAAAGAAAGAGATAATAAATTTTTCACTCGGTCGAAATCACCCTTTAACGAAAGGGAAGAAGGGGGCATTTTTAGGTAAATTCACACCGGGATGCTTTACCTTCTTCAATCTACTCATCATTGCCGATGATCGTGCACATCACCATCACCAAATTTAGGGTTCTTCGTGTAGCTACATCTCGTGTCTCTAAATCTCGGATCCAACGCTAACAGTTCCCACCGTGAAATCGTGATCTGCAATTAGCCCCAAAATCTTGGTGGTGGTTAGGTTTCCCTTCGCACCAATGGCTTCGAACTCGATCGATGCCAATGCCGCGTCGGGCTCCTCCAAGCTCTGCATAAACGACGCTTTCACCGACGACGAGCTGCGCTCGATCCTGGCGAAGCTTGACAGCGAGAAGGACAAGGAGATCTTCGGATTGGTTTGCAAGAGGTGGCTCCGGTTGCAGAGCACCGAAAGGAAGAAGCTCGCGGCGCGTGCGGGTTCACACATGCTCCGCAGAATGGCAGATAGGTTCACGTGCTTGCTCGAATTGGATCTCGCTCAGTCTGTTTCGCGCTCCTTCTATCCTGGCGTCACTGATTCCGACCTCTCCGTCATCGCCAATGGATTCACGTGCTTGAGGGTCCTCAATCTGCATAACTGCAAAGGTGAACGCTTTTTTGAGAGAGTTGGCTTTGTGTGATGATTGTCTGACACCCTTGAAATTGACCTTTGAGAACCGTGATTTTGATTGGTTATGCTTTTTTGAATTAGTTTATGTTGGTGATTTGACCCAAATTGGAGACTGATTGCTGCTCTTGATTTACTGCGACTGTTGATGATATTGCACGATTCTTTTTTATTCTTATATTTTTGTGCGACTTTACTTTTGGTTTTGACTTTTGACTGTGTCAAAGAACCATATTGTGTGGCATTTTCTTGTTTGTTCTTTGGGATGGGCTTTGAATTTCACCAGCTCCTTGGTTACTGGTGTGGCTTTTCTTTGTTTTTGCTTGTGAAAGTGGTTATATGAAGTAATTTTGGGCTCATCATTGAAATGATCGTGCTTCTTCTGGGAAGCTCCTTCAGTGGAGTGATGACCACTGGGACTCCACATCTCTTGTTGTATTATTTCTATTGTTGCAATTTATTTTATTGCCTCACCCTTACTGGGTTTGCAGTTGTGAATGCAGAATTGCAGGGGGGCTAGGGAAGGAGGATTAAAAGAGATAAATTTGTCAATTTAATGCTGTTATCATGTTAGTGTATTTGAGTGATGATTGAAGGCTGTCATATTTTAAATGTTGCTTTTATTTTTATTATTTTACTACGGGGAGTTCAAATGTACCCTAAGATTGACAGGGCATTTTATTGTTTGTGTGAATATACAGGGATTACAGATGGTGGAATGAAAGCGATTGGTGATGGTCTCTCCTTATTGCAGTCATTGGATGTATCCTACTGCAGAAAGCTGACTGACAAGGGACTTTCAGCTGTTGCCAAAGGCTGCAGTGACTTACGGGCATTGCATCTTACTGGCTGCAGGTTTGTTACAGATGGTATATTAGAAGCTCTCTCCAAAAACTGTCATAATTTAGAAGAGTTGGGACTGCAAGGGTGCATAAGTATTACTGACAACGGATTGATTAGCCTTGCCAGTGGTTGTCGACGGATGAAGCTTTTAGACATCAACAAGTGCAGTAATGTCAGCGATGTCGGGGTCTCTAGTGTTTCTAGGGCATGTTCTCTTATCTCAAGACATTGAAGTTGTTGGATTGCTACAAAATTGGGGATGAAACCATATTATCCTTGTCCAAATTCTGTGACAGTCTCGAGACTTTAATCATTGGTGGTTGCCGGGATGCTCTGATGATGCGATAAAGTCCCTGGCTACTGCATGCAGAGGCAATCTTAAGAACTTAAGGATGGATTGGTGTCTAAATGTCTCTGATTCGTCATTGAGCTGTATTTTAAGTCAATGCAGAAATCTTGAGGCACTGGACATTGGTTGTTGTGAAGAGGTGACTGATGCTACTTTTGAGCTTATAAGCAGTGAGGAGCCTGATTTGAGGTTGAAGATTTTGAAGATCAGTAACTGTCCAAAGATCACTGTGGCAGGTATAGGCATTCTTCTGGGCAAGTGTACTTATCTGGAATACCTGGATGTTAGGCAATGCCCACACATTACAAAGGCTAGCCTGGATGAGGCTGGTTTCCATTTACCTGAAAGCTGCAAAGTTAATTTTAATGGGAGCGTCAGTGAGCCTGTTGTGCCTCTTTGATACTATAATTATTTGTAAAGATTGTCATCATCATAAGGTTTTCCTATGTGAACTTTATTGATTAGGCGTGCATTTTGGAAATTTGATGAGAATATTGTTAGTTTAGCTGATGTTAGCTATCTTATGCAACCCGTGTATGTTATTTACTGTATCATAATTTGTTCATCAGTTCAGTTGTAAATCTTGCAAAGTGCAGTTGTTTTCGGCCGTGTCACTTGATTCGCTTACTCAGCATGAGCATCGTAGTATCATTTGTTCACAGAAACTTGATTTTTGTATAAGCAAAGGAGAAAAAGGAGGGGGGGTGCGTAACTTGGGTTTGCTTATTAAAAAATAAACAAGAATTGAAAAAATAGGTGGTCTATCTTCAAATGTTAGAAGTAAGAATGGGTAAAGACTTCTGAAAGTAAGCGGGGTATAATTATTTGTATAAATTAAGGTAATCATAACATTTGTAAGTTATACTTTAATTTTGATTGTTATTATATTAATGTGTATATAACTTCAAAATTTCTTGTATAAAGAGTGGATATTCAGAGTTGTTGAGCATAACCAAAAAGTTGTTGAATAAAAATCGCTCATAAATCATAATTTTAAGGAACTTTTAAAGTGAAAAATTATAAATATTTACAGAGTAAAAAATCTTGTCTGTAAAACGTTACTTTTAAATTATTTGTGTTTGCAGATAGAATACACGATAATATCTTAAGGAAACAAATTAAAAAAAAAATCCAAAACAAAAATTGATACTATGATCTTACTAAAGAGTACTGGATACAGAGTATATGGTATTAAATCTCAATCACCAGAGGGGATGCACCTCTAAAAATCAGAGACGTGATGGGATTGGGATAGAACCAGAAGTGAAGTTTGATTTTTCTAACTTCTAAACCGTAATTGTCACAAATTATATACTAGATTTTATTATTTTTCTATTTTATCCTGAAAAATGAACCGTTAAACAAGACCCACTAATTAATGTATAAAAAATAAAAAAAATAAGAAAGATCCATTTCCAATTTCAATTATATTATTATTATTATTATTGTTATTGTACTACGTTACATACAAAACAAACAGCCAACACAAATTACTACCCAACGCAATTACACTCTCAGCTCCCCTTCTTCCTCCACCTCCCATCTCCGCCGCACCGGATACAAAAAGCATGTCGGAGTCGCCGTCTCAGCCTCCACCACCACCTCCCTCCACCGAAACGCCAGGGACGTACTGGTGCTACCACTGCGAGAAGCGCGTCTCCGTCGAGACACTCCCAAACCTCCCCGACGTCGTCTGCGGCGACTGCAAGAACGGCTTCGTCGAATCCATCCCCACACCCTCTCTCCCCTCCGCCGCTGCCGCTGCCACATCCTCTGACGACGACCCGTACTTCGGCTCCCACTTACTCCAGGTCCTCCGCCTAATCGCTCAGTCGGCGCGTGACGACGACGCGTCTCCTCCTCCTCCTCCACCGAACTTCTCGCCGGAGACCGATTTACTCAGGATCGAGTTCAGCGGCTGGGACAACGACGACGACGACGACGACGATGGAGAAGAAGACGACGACGAAGACCAAAACGAAAACGGCGTCGAGGTCCACAACGACATCGAAGAGCACCAAAACGCCGTTGAGGAGCGAGAAGATCGGATCGGAAGCGAGGATCCGCACGGCGACGGCGAGGATCTGAGGCGGAGGAGGCGCGAGCTGCTCCGCCTCCGAATTATGGATTTGGCGACCCGAACGAGGAGCATGCGCAACCGGATCTTGGATTGGGCCGATATCCTGATGGGCCTGGAGGACAATTCCATCGAGCTCCGCCTCCAGCTGCCGGATTCCGACCGCTACGTCGGAAACCCTGAGGACTATGTCGACGCCGCGGAGTACGAGGCGCTGCTGCAGACGCTAGCGGAGAGCGACGCTGGGAGCGGGAGGAGGGGAGCTCCGCCGGCGGCGAAATCGGCGGTGGAGGCGCTTCCGACGGTGGAGATCGCGTCGGAGAGCGAGGCAGTGATTTGCGCCGTTTGCAAGGATATGGTTGGGGTTGGTGACGTGGCGAAGAGGTTGCCGTGTGGGCACGAGTATCATGGAGACTGCATTGTTCCTTGGTTGGGTTCGAGAAATTCTTGCCCTGTTTGCAGGTTCGAGCTACCTACTGATGATGAGGAGTATGAGGAGGATAGGAAGAAGAAGAGGGTGCTCAATAATTATAATGGTGCTTCGGGTTCCGGTGGAGCTGGCGGCGGCGGTACCTTGTCGGGTTGATTGATGTATGTTCTGTTTCTGTTTCTGTTCTGTTCCGTTTCTGCCATTTGTGTAATATATTTTGTGGTTTCTTTGAATCTTCTTTTGTGGAACTTTCTTTGGTTTTTGGGTTATTAGTGGATTTTAATTGAAGCTTGCTCAATGTTATTTATTTGAAGTTTTTTTTTTTTTTTTTTAAATGTAGCTGGCTTCTTGGCCTCTCGGTTGCTAAGATACTTGTATATAGCATTTGGATCAATGAGATCAACTCTACTTACTTCAATGGAATTTGTAGTTTCTACTTTCTCTAAAGTAAGTGTGTTCTTTGGTGGGGACATTTTTTATTGTTGGAGTCACCTTCGTGTTGTGTTTGAGGCATCACCCCATGGATTGATTGAACACTAGTTTAGGGAACTTGATGTTATTGGATTAGTGATGCATTGCTTCCGAAAGTTTCATTAGTTGCTTCAGTTCTTTCCTGAAAGCAGGGAACAAGGACTACAAGACAGAGCATAAGATAGCCTCCTTTGATACTAGTGTCGATGAAAGCATCAATATGCGAGCTTTGAGGATTTTTTTTTTTACAAGGTATAGTGATCACTAATGTGGCCTCTCTCTAATTCTTCAACATTTTAAATATTTCTATTTTCTAATGACAAGCTTACTAGGAAGATGCCTGAGCTCTGATCTGAGCCATTTTGGACCATGTCCCTGCAGTTTAGAAATGAGTTTTTTTAGAAGCGTTGTGTGTTACTTGGAGATAAGGTTCGAATTGAGCAGAGCTGTGCAAAAGCTCAGGTTCAGCTCAATGATAATATGCCCAGAGACTTGGGGTTCATTAACAAGTGAGCTTAGTTTTCAGGCTCTAGCTCAGCTCACCAAAAACTTACGAGCTAGCCTAAGCTATTTGATATTTAGCCAAAACTACAAACCTAATCATCATAATAATAATATATGTATATATAAGTAGTTCGTTAGTTATTTGGTCACAACATAGCAAACTCAGGCTCGAATCTTGACCATAGCTTATTGAACTGTTAATGATAAATGGTTTATAAGCTGGCCCCAACTCGCTTCTAACTCTACTTGTGGACCAGCGATAAATGGTTTATAAGCTGGCTCAACTTACTTCTAACTCTACTAGTGGACCAGAGAATGCGAAAGGATTCCATGTGTTCAACTATATTTTACTTTGGTTCTTTCATTGTAGTTTGTCATCTTGTATGTAACTATGACCACATAGGCATAGCTTATCTCCAATTCTGCAATCCCAGTGTCCAAGCATGTTCCACTGTCAAGTGCTCCATAAGTGTTAAGCTGAGGCCATAATATTGCCTTGATTATATTTTCACAGAAGGTTCATTGAATTTTCCGTTGAGGGAGTTCTGGAATGTATTGATCCTTTTACCATGTGCAGCATTCTGTTCCCTATGGCAGATAGTGTGAAAACAGGTTGGGGTTGCCCTTATTTCACTGATTGGAAAGATCTTTGTCAGAAATAAATTCCCTGAGTTTGTTGATAGGTTTAGATAGGACGATCATTTGCTTTGCCAAAATTAGTTTTGTTATGGGAAACTTTAAAATTCTCGTGCTGTCGTCGTAGAAAATGAGATTTTAGTTCCGTAACCGTTCAAATCGACTGAATCTCTGGGTATATACCTCTGGATTAAAACAAGGTTTCTTGTATTTTGTCAAAATATGTAAGCAGAACTTCTACCTGGATTAAAACAAGGTTTCTTGTATTTTGTCAAAATATGTAAGCAGAACTTCTACCTGGATTGCATTGTTGATCTTATAAGCTGATTGGAGAGTTTAAGGTTGTGAAATAGTTACTTCAACCTCATTTCCTTATCTATGGCAATGACCAAAGGGGATATAGTAATGAAATGTTACCTGTTATCTTGTTAAAATGTCGCTTTTGCGTTGATTGGCGAGTAACTCTACATCTCATGCTAGCAAACTACCTTCTATTTTTTTTCAACTTCCTCAAATTTTTATTTTAGTAATTTATTATTTATTTTGTTGAGATAAAGAAGGGTAGGAGGGCTGGAGGAGGCCAATCGTTATGGTTTGACTTCGACAAGTTATATTTTTGTATGTCTTATGTGTAGAGATAGGAAATTATGTGCAAGTAAAAACATTTTAAAAAATTGCTTACGGTAACCTCCAAGTCCTGACCACGAATCCGAAGAAGTTATAAGAGGACCAAAGGAAATTTTCTTTTGGGACTAAGGAATTAAAGAGTACATACATTCAACATATTTTGCCCAATTAATATTTATTTTAATTTCTAACTTTATATCTATGAGCTATTTTATTTTTTAACTTTTAAATGAATTAAATTAGTCTAACATTACAAAATATAAGTAAGTTAGTCTTATTTTATTTTTATTTAATATTTTATTAATTAAATGATAATGCATAATGTTAAGTGATATCTTACATAATATGTGTAATCTAAAACATAATGAAATTTAATAAAAGGACTCATCTAAGTGTGTAAAATTGCACAAAATAAATCGACTTGAAAAGAAAATTAAATTATTCATTTTATATAATTTTAGACACTAACATGCATCATTTTAAATTTAATTTTATTTCAAATGATATAAAATATATTAAAGTATCACTTAATATTACATATAATTATTTAATTAATCAAATATTAAAATATGGGTGAGAGACTAATATAACTGATATTTTATAATATTTGAGATTAATTAACTCATTTAAAAGTCTAGACTAAATTGAACATTATTTCCGGTGGTCTATTATGCTGTGTGCTGAGTCCACGCGTACAAATTTAGCGTTGCTGCCAATCTCCTTTTGCCAAGAACTGAATTTGCTAAACCTGACAGCGTGTGTGTATGCTTGCTTAAACTGTACGGAAAAATTCGGATCCTGAAGGCTAGTTAGTTTGGTAAGAAAGAGGGTACGTGTTTCTTCCTACACGCGTTAGCATTTTGAAGTACGAATTCTAAACACTAATAAAAATGAAGACGGTCAATTATATATGATGATACAGCAACACTCATTGAAGGTTTGATCATTCAAGCTTTGCTTCCCTCGTTTGCTGAAAGTAAAAAATGAAAAAATAAAGCCTATCATCAATAGTTGGAGAGGGCACGTTTGGTTGTTTTCTTTCAGCCAAAAGAAAAAAGACATTTATTTAAGTCCGTGTCATCACCAATTGAAACCTAGAACATCATACTAAACAACATTATTATTATTATTATGGATTGATTCTTAATATTCAAAAACGAAAAACAAAACATAATTCAGAATGAAAACTAAACACCTGAAGGGAAAGTTTAAGGGAATATCATTATCTTTAAAAATTTACGTCTTTTCTCTTAAATTCTGTTCAGTGTGTCATTCAGTTTTATTAGCCAATTTTATAGTATGTTGTTGTCTTGTAGGAATATCAGAAATGAGGTGGAAGAAAAGGACCATTTACAAATAAATTGCTACATCAGATCAGGCCTATTAACTCGACTAACATAAATGACTAGTGATGTGAGATAAGCCTTGCAGCTTCATGTCCCATCTAAGTTAGAATTCACTATCACAAACTCGCAATGCTGTTTTATATCTGCCAAAGGAAGATCCATATGCTATTTCCTTGAGAGAAAGATAGGTGCTGATGATGATCTATATGAAGAAGAGGGAAGGTTCTGGATCCTTGAATAGAGAAATACAAGCAACGAACAGTAGAAGTCTCTCTACTTAATAGAGTAAGCATGCTTAAAGGGCAGTGCTGCTTCTATGCCTATTTTGTATTAATCTAGTCAGCTAAGGAAATTAGGTCGGCTATTAGCTTCATGTGGTGGGGCAGTAAGAAAACTTTTATATTTGAGGAAAAGGAAATGCCAAATCACCCCCGCATCACCCTTATGCCCCCCAAATGCATAAACCATGTTTGGTTTATGGTAAATCCAAGATTTAAAAAGAAGATAGTGACAAAGGTCCATAGCATATTAGTTAGTTAGTTAGTTAGTTAGTATATGCTTAAAGGTGAAAGAAATTGTGAAAACACTGGCTTTCACAAAGTTGTGATTTCTTAGTCATCCGTGCCAACGAGGTTGCCCATGAATGCACACAAATTATTCATAAAGAAGCACTAGTCAGAAATAGCACTGCAGGTTACAAGTAGTTGTGAATGAATGAGGCTTGGTACAAGTTGTAACTTGTAAGCCTTCCTTTAGTTTTTGTGCTGGATAATCTTGATTTTCTTTCTTACCCACACTGAATCAGGTGTCATAGGCACCCTTATCTTTTGCAATTGTATTTGTGCCATACCTTTTGGGCCTTTTGATCTGTAAGCTTAATATGGAAGCTATTGTAATAAATGCACTCTTGTCATTGTTGATCGAGAAACAAGAAACGGAAGAGACTTGTGTTGGATTAAATGAGAAATATACAAACTAATTTCTGGTTCGTCTGGTATTGATATATCCTTAAATATTTTTAATAGAAATGGCCAGAGATAAATGTAGCCAATGTTTAGTTTTGAGAAGTTCTTTCAAACTTCAGGGAATTAACTCTATTTGTTGGACAAAAGAACCAACCACAAGTTTAAGAACAACTTTTTTCTTTTTATTGACAGAATCATGCAATGTATGTACATGTTTTTCAACTTTGCGGCTCAACAGAAGATGAACAATTTAACTAGCTACAGCTTTTTCCTCTAAGCTTGATAGCGAGAGAGCCTGCTGAAGACATCTGAAAGCTTTCTGATAATTGAAGAACCCCATAAACCAGAAATCGAAATCATCTACAGTAACTATTTCCATGTACTTCTGTGAAGGTTTCTTCACATTTTGACTTTGATTGACACACTTTATCTTTTCAAGTGGAATCACGACCTGAAATGACAAACAGATTTGAAGTTGCATATTAGCAAAGTCTGAAAAAGACTTAAGAGATAAAGAGCTTTTGCATATGCATCATAAAGACTTAAGACAATCACCTTGTAGCGGATTCTAATCAATTCTCCTTTCGGGGAAGTGATCTTGATTGATCTATCGCTGCAGAAAGCAACTTTTTCAGTGGACATGAAGAGAAGGCCAGCTATAGGACCAGACGTTGTTGATAAGTAGCACTGTGATGCTTTCAATAGCTTCTCCCCTTCTTTAACACTAAACAATTGCATGAAGACTTTTTCTACTCCACCAACCTGAATAATTCTGGCTCCCAAGCTCAATTTCCCTTTTACTGTATCTGTTATCTTTGGCCCCAGCCTCACTGCATGTTACATTAACAGTTTCAAGCCATCACTCACAACTTCATTCTATTTTCCAATCATTGCAAATCATGCAGCATAAACATTATTGAAATCTATCTTGGCCTAATAATTACTTACCATGCTCTCGGACTCCATGTGCAAAACTGTCAGCCTTCCTACCAAACTTGTTCATCCGGCTTAGAACTGAATTTAATTTACCTGAGAAAACAAAATGGTCATCATTAATTGATATGGTTAAATTACAAGGATTCACCAAATCCAATTTTGTAATGAAAGGGTGCCCTTCCCTACCTTGCTTTGATCTTGTGATAGACTTGCTGTATTTGCCAGAAGCATCAGGCAAGTATCTCCTTGATGACTTCCCAATCTGGTATGTGGAAGCCATAGGAATTCCATTAACTAGCTCATGGAGAAATAATGAGGCCTTCATATCTGCTGTTATCTTTGTGTGAGTTTGGGGATCTTCTTGAGCACCGAATGGCTTGTGAAAAGTATGCAAGAGCTCTTCTCACCTTGGTTGATTAATCCTTGTATTCTAAAGAGGTATATATATGGTTAAAAGAAAACAAGGTGACTCTTGACTTTTTGTAGGATGAGTCAGATGTGGATCATCATGAAGACTAAACGGGAAAAAGTTATTTAAACTGTGGAGGTTGCATTTTTGGTTGCCTTTAGAAAAAGGCATTATATAGAAGAAGAAGTCATCCTTAATCCAACAAGATTATGAAAAGGGAGATATGGATGTTGGTAATGCTGAAATAATATATAAAACTAACACAAACTTGGAACGTGGCTGGACTTGTGAACTGGATGGTTGGTTGCACTTGCCTATTATTGCTGATTCAGACCAGAGGTTTTGTTAATCTTTTCAGCAGTTGGATACTGGAGGTGGGATGGCAATTATTTTGCAATATACACAGTTTTGGAAAACCATTTGTGATTTGGCATTCTCACGGTTTAAAAGGAACTTGGTTTTTTTCTTGTATCTACAGATATATAATGTTCTCATGCTGGCTATTTTTAGCGGAATTTTAATTTTGAATATGGACATGCATGTAAGAGGGCAAGAGGCTTAATATTTAAATATGTTACTTATGGAGTAATTTGTGTGGGATGGAAGGGGGAACATAATCCTCTTCTAGCGAATTATATCAAAATTATAAAAAAAATTGAAGGATACACAATCTATTAGGGTCAATAGGCTTGACATTATGGTCGCTCGCCTAACCCACTATAAAACAAACAAATTGATTGACATTTTTTTTTCAATTTTTGTCGAAACATAATCCACTAATTACAATTCCGTTTCTTTAACTTTTTTTTGTTTGAAGTAACATTATCTGGCAAGTGGATTGCTTGCCCACTCTCACCCCATAGTGATTTACCTACAAATGTAATATGTCAGTGTTTTCATTAATGCTATTCCATGTGAAAAAAATTGACCCATTTTTAGCTAAAGGTTTTGTTTATGGGAATTATCCATGCAGAAAGGCGAAAAAAAATCCATTTTGTATAATTTATTTTGATTTGGTTTTCAAGGGAATTTTCCTGGATCCTTAGGGAAAAAATTAAATATAAACAACCACTAAGCCTGATGAAGCAAATAATAATAATATATCATGGTTTGTTAGGATCCCTGTCAATGCCACATGCTTGATGACAAAGCACGACCAATTGTTTGGTCACTTTATTTATTGTATTTATAAATGCCAATTTGAGGGTGTCATTGAAGCTTTCTGAGCTGGAATATTACCTTTCTGATGCCAGATCTCTCAAAGTTTTACTCGTGTTAGACAAGGGAAAGTAAAGAGAAGTAAAAGGTCATTTGCTTACATCAACCCGAAATCACATGCTAAAAGAATAGATAATGCACAAACATTTGAAAGAGATTATGCTTCTATGTTTCCTAGCTACATATATAAAAAAGGAGCAACCCATGCATCTAATACATATATATATTTAAGTCCAAACTTGAGAACCAAAAATAATTGAAAGTGCATATTTTATTTGTGAGATCAGTCAGGTATTTAAAAGTTATTAAGCTTGTGAATGTTGAATAATCTAACAGAAAAACAAGCAGTCATTTAGGAAACTCATTCATGTGCTTTAGTGAGTGGCAAAACTATTCCCATAAAGTGAGGTAGCTGACAGGGCTATGGTAAGTCAGAAATGGAAAGGCTACAATGAAAATCCGAGGCTGGATGTGACCAGCATGTGCTAGAATCTGTATAGGGGGAGACACATTTCAATACTTTGTGGAAAGCCAAATTCCCACATCATCCCCTTGCCCCCACATGAAAAGCTAAGAAGAAGATTCTTCATCATTTCCTCTTATTTTCTCTTTCTCCTGGGGAAAACACGTATTTTTATTATTTGTACAACATAATTGACTATATGAGGGGAATTAATGTTGTGCAATTGAAACTTTAAGGGATTTTTCTTTCTTTGGCACTTCAAAAATCATATTAATTACAATAAGATTTAAATCTATAATTTCATGTATACTATTTGAAATCCCTAGAACCAATTCTAGTGGCTTAAACTTTAAGGGGATTAAATTTACTGATTCGAGTGTTAGTTGTGCATGTTTCAAGTGGGTAAAAGAACAGCGATTTGGTGCCAAAATTTGTCAAGAGTGTACCAAGTACCAACTAATGGTTTACAGGTATAAGAAGTTACAAATGATATACCGAGTCTCTTATCATGCACGCATAAAGTTAGCTTTCTGCACCCAACAAACCTTTTCTAGTACCCACGTGCTGGGATTCTTCATAAATCTTTGTCGAAATTTATGTTCACTGTAGGGTTGGATCATAAAATGTGTATCATCATTAACCAGAACATGAACTCATAAAACACTGATCAAGTCGGCTCTATCGAATAATAGAATGAAATTTTAAATAAAAGTACAAATTAGTGGTGTGTTCTAGCCTAAAATATCATTATATTAGTGGATAAAATATAATCTAGTCATTACTTCATTAGCATATAATAATTTTTCAGTTATCCTTTCAATGTTTAGTTATAGTGATTGTGAAATATATTATTTCAATATTTAAATTTCCAAACATCCTAACACTCCTCTCATAAAAAGCATGCGATTTACATTATTTTTTTTTCTACTTATTTTCTGTTATCATCTTTTCTCTTATTTTTTTGGGTGTTTGGTGTCCACCATTCTTTAGATATTGAAATAGTTTTATTCTATTTATTGCTGTATGATTTGGATTGATTGTTAGATTGAAAATTTGTCACCGAACTTTTAAGTTGGTTGGATTGAAGTGTTGGACTAAATTTTATATTGATTTGCTCAAATATCCGGATTTTGCTAGAGTAGATCCAATTATTTTCTTTAGAACTTTTATCAAAATTGTTTTGTACTATTTTTCACATTTGTGTAACTAACATAATGGAAAAAATTTTCTCGAATAATGCAATGTTTTTCATTTTTACATATTATCTCATTAATTTTTTTTATGTAAAGTTATTTTTATTTAGTTATTTAATAGAATTTTTACGAACTTAATTTTGTATTTATGTTGTATCGTATTGAATTCTAATTTTAAATTAAATATCTTTAAATATTCTCTGAAGCATATGACTGGTTTTTTATTTACTATGATTTGCATAAGAAAAATTATCTATTCAAATTTTTCTATTTTTCCATTTAATCCATGGTCTACCTGCTGATCCCAATTACTTGACTTTCAGCTGACTCGGCCAACCTCCCCATCTGATGAGTTAAACAAGTATGTTTGGATTTCTTCCTATTTGCCAAAGGATAGTATTTCCTAATACTAAATGGCCTAGCTTTCGTTATTCATTCAAAAACCAATAGAACTCTTTGTTTTACAGAAGCTATCCTCAACTAGTCTGTTTTCAGAATGTCTGTGTATGCTCCACATATATATATATATACACGGTTAACTAAATTACTTAACTAATTAATAATAATATCAAAATTAATAAAGATGCTCTATACATAAAGTTATACAATATGAATTACACTAGGTTTCCAGAAAACACTTGAGCCTGAAAACTCTTTTTTTTACAATTGGGAAGTAACGCATATATACAAAACATATATCAATACTCATTATCTCAAATCACAAGTTGGATTTCTTACGTTCCATTTTAATCCCATATTAGCTTTCTTCAATTCCCCTTTTCCATCTATCTCTCCTCTTCCACTGTATCAGTGCATGCATGTTTTTCTTCCTTCGGCTTTAACCACTCCCCTCTCCATAGAACTCCATCATAGTCCCAGTCCCTTCACGGATGCTTTCAATTTTCAAACTAGACTTGTAATATGGGAGCAGTCAAGTTGGTGCATCTTAAACGTGTACTATTTGCTTGATGCTACTTTCCTTTCCATTTGCAAAGGCACTATGTGTGTGTGGTCCTTAGCTTTGCCTATTCAGCATATATAGCATAGCAGGCACCAAATGCTATGTCTTGCAATGACAACCCTTATCCGCAACATGCTGTCAGCTAAGTCTTGTCCTCTGCACCTCACCTGAAATGAGCCTCATCCATTCATCACTAGAGGTTTTTATATAGACATGTGACAAATGAGATGTTTCGTGCAGCACCATGGATAGTTCAAGTTCAATGTCTTGAAGTCCCTCTTGTCAGAGCCAAAGGCCAACGAATATCTTCAGATATAGCTACCCATTTTTAGATTGTAGATGATCAGCTATTGTTTCATGATTTTTCTGAAACTGCGAGCCTCCATTTTCAGGCCCAAAGGGTAGCTTTAATAGTTCATCTAAGCTTGAGAAATAGCCTGCTCAACATATTTGAAAGTTTTCTGATATTTATGACACCCATAAACCAGAAATCAAAATTGTCCACTGTAACTATCTCTATATACTTCTGCTTTGGCTTCTGAACATTTTCCCTTTGGTTCACACACTTGATCTTCTTCAGTGGAATCACAACCTGTACATGAGATACAACCATAAATTTTTAGAATGTTAACATATCTTGGACAAGTAAAACGGACACAGATGAATATATAGAGCTCTATGTGTATATTGCTTCATGATTTACCTTATAATGGGTTCTAATCATTTGGCCTTTCCGAGTAAAGGCTTTAATTGATCTCTCACTGCAAAAGGCTACCTTGTCAGTGGAGATGAACAGGAGACCTGCTAGAGGGCCTGATGTGGTGGATAGATAGCAATGGGAAGCTTTCAAAAGCCTCTCCCCTTCTCTCACACTAAAAAATTGCTTGAAGACTTTCTCCACTCCACCCAAAAATATCTTTGGTGCAAGTCTCACTGCAATTTCCGAGTCATACAAATTGATTTTAGACTATTGCATGCCACCATAGAAAAACCATGGTTCATAAATAGCATTTCAACAGTGACATGTCACTTGGAAAGATATCTAAGGCTTATTACAAGAATACTCACCATGTTCTTGGACTCCTTGCGAAAGACTATCAGCCTTCCTTCCAAGTTTGTTTATAATTGAATATACTCTACCTGAAACATACATTGAAGCTCTCAATATTAGTAAATCCATCAATACTTAATAAAATTAGGTGTCTGCATGAAGGAAAATTAAAGAAATTAAGTTTTACTTTGCTTTGATGTTCTGGCAGAATATTGGCATTGAGTGGCAGGATCAGGCAAGTATCTGTTGACTGTCTTCTGAAGCTGATCACATGCTGCTGAGAGGATTGGATTTCCAATGAATAACTCGTGAAGAAGTGAGGTCTGCATGTTTGATGATTAGTAAGGTTTATGTTTTAGCTGTAGGTGAAGTGTACTGGTCTGAGCTAGCTACTAAATGCTAAGGAAGCTATGCTCACTTGGGTTGGGTTGATGAGTCGCTTGTATTCCAATGAGGTATTTAAAGGGATGAAGTCTTGGAGGTTAATCTTGACCCTTGTGTTGGATGACTCAGCCTTGGATCATCAACCATGATCTTGATGGATATAAAGGCCCTGGTATGACGACTTCAAGGATGGCTATTCAATGTAATATATTGACAACATGGACTGTTTAGTTGGCTTTTTCGAAAAAAGATGCTGCAGATAAAGATATACGTCCACATTTTTAAAATCTAGAAATAATTTGAAGGGATTAATTTTCAGGAGTTTAGAGAAGGCTTGATATCTTAAGGAGCAAGGTTCTATATTTGTAGGTAGAGATAAGGAAATAAATCTTTTGTGTCTGATTGTTGATTGCCATGTCTTCCTGCAATCTATTGGAGAAAGCGAAATGTAAACCAAAAATTAAAAAGTAAGAGATGAAGCACACCAATTAATGGAATTCTTTTTCAGCTCCTCTTGCTTGATAAGCGTCAGCTGCCAAGCATTGCTGCCTTTTTTCACTTTGCTGCTCATGTGTGGGTGCATCATCAAATCTTTTCAAGTTGGCCTTTTAACTTTATGATGCCAGCCTTCTTTAAATTCTGATATGATAAGGTAAGAAAAAGGTATGTGTGATGGTGAGGA